>APFE031755525.1:89291-137575 GCA_000404065.3 Pinus taeda | reverse complement strand
AAAACTTTTTAAGAAAGAAAAAAAAACTATTTCCTAAAAAAAATATTCTTTTAGGAAATAGATCTTGCTAACAAACTACAACTACAGATCTTTTTTTAGTCCATGATCAGGTTTCCCATCCCTTTGAGTTTACAGATACAACTTCATGTCAAAATTTGGGTGACTAGCACTTTTTAGCAGAGTCCACAAATAGTTACTAATCTACTAATGCACTGTCTGTGCAGACACAGAGATTTATAAAGCTCTATTTGCTCTGCTAACCCACGTTAGTGTGGGAAAAGGGTTCAAAATAGGGCTTTGGGGATCAGATCCAAGGCTGAATGTATGAGGGAAGAATGCAACAAGGTCTTGATGGGCCAGAAAAGGAATGCAGAAGTATGGGGAGGTCTAGAAGGAGGAGGAAACTGAGAACTGTCTAGGTGAACTGGGAACTAAATGTGTAGTCCCCAGCGGAGTCGCCAATTCTGCTATAGGATAAAATGCACGGTGTATGGAGAATGGAGATACTCTCAAGGGTATTCCTGGGACCCTTGGCAGACTGTAAGATTATCTACAACTGTAAAAAATTTTGCATGCATGTCCATAAACAATAACTAACTATCAAAGTAAGACATATTCATTACCTCAAGCCTCCGTGTAGATTTGTTGGAGAGCACAATGCAGCTAGGTGGAAGTCCCCTGAGATAGCTCTAGATCAAGTCTTGCACATAGAAGAGACAAGCATAATCACAACATACAACCTTGATAACTAATACATGAATATATAAAAGACATCTAGTTACACATAACTAAGCTACTTGTGCTAAAAGGTATTGGACAAACAACTAAATGAATGATAGTACTGACACCACAGAGTAGACAATACAACTGCAGTTCTATATTGATGTCAAAAGAGTGATTACAACCATCTATTACATCAGCCTTCCCTTACCCCTCCAGCTCCTCTCTCCCTCTCCCTTACCAACTTCTTATGCTTAGATTTGAGACTATGCTCGACAATCAAGTAAGCTATCCTTTCAAATGATTTGACAACTTTCACCATAGCCCTAGCTTTGCTTATGTAGCAATTGAGTTAGGGTTGCCATGTTCCTCCATGAGTCTCTTAAGGTAAAAGCAATGATGTTCCCATACTTTTCAACTCTTTCCCATTTTCCTCCTTCATTAGGATTTAGAAATCCCACAAATAGGTTGAACTTTAGATGTTTCCTTTCTTTTCTGAGTAGATTTAGGAGGGAATATAGAGATATTTATGAGTCAATCCACTCCTTTGACCTCTATATTCTCATCAAAATCCACTAACGCTATCCCGAACTAACAAGTAGAGTTAGTAGGGTCACTAACGCTCCCTTAGGTTTACAGAGAAGCTTTATAAAGCATGTTGTTAGTGTTTAGCCAGCGTTAGTGTGGAAGCAAGGCTTGTGATCTTGGTCTTTGCTTTAGATATCATGTCTTTCCCCTTTGAGCTGATGAGAGGGTCATTTTTCTGTATAACAATAACTAGAAAGACAGAGATGCAGCAGAAATAATACTTCATTTCATTACTGTAAAATACTGAAATATGCTTACAAACAAAAATTGAAATAAACCAACTAGGGCGATGGTAGATTATCTCTGAGAAGAGATGTTGTGCTACATGCCTCTGGAATATGTTATAATGAGGCTCGAAGGCCTATTTATTGTTGAGAAAAAATGGAGAACGCTAAACATCCAAAAACCTAACCCTAGAAGATGAAACACCAAACTGTGGGCCCCGTTTGGGTAAATTGGTACATCAAATTCCCGAGGTCGTAACTTTGGCATGTGATCTCCGTTTGACGCGCAAAATATCTCTTTAGAAAGATCTATATGAGAACTAAAAATTTGGGAAGAGAAAAATCAATCCATGGATCCATGTTGCTCCCAGTTTTCCCAAATAATATTGTTTAGGGCCTCAAAACGGCTTCGGAAGTTCAGGACTCGAAAAACTCCTAAAAATAGTAAAATATGCTACAATTAAGGAAACTGAAAAGCTAAAAGAAACAATGGTGGGGGTCCAAGTGGACTTAGCGGTTGTCCACCAATATCCACTTGGATCATTCCTCCCCCCTTAAGAAGCAATGGTCCCCATTGCGTTGATTTCCTCCATGAGATGAGGAAACTTTTGCTGAACTTGGTCCTTGGTGAGCCACTTGCTCTGGTGAAGGATTTGGCCTTCTTTGACAATTTAATACAACTGGATATTCTATTGGTGAGTGTGCTTGATTTGTGTGTCCATGATTCTATCAATTACAACTTGTTCCATGTAATCTGGATTTAACTCTGTGGGTGTGATTTGTTCTGCAATGTCGGATGTGTCTAGTAATGGTGGAAAGTATGGCCGAAGGCAGTCCACATTAAACACTGGGTGCATGCCAAGGAATGGGGGAATGCTGAGCTCAAATGCATTGTCTCCCACAGCCTTGGTAATGGTGTAAGGACCATATTAGAGTGGTATGAGTTTCCGATAGGCTCCGGTAAGGCGTTCCTTTTGCAAATGCAACTAGACTTGGTCGCCCACTTGAAACTTGTGTGGCATCCGATGTTGATCATGTTGCTGCTTATACTTGGCATTTGATTTCTCCAGAATGTCGTGGACTTGCTGGTGAATATGTTGGATGTGCTCAATGAAGCTATTTTCGTTATCTGTTTCAGACTAGACATGAGCCGAATCTGTGTGAGTAGTTGCAATTGGCATGGCCACATCAAAGGGACATGGTGGCTGGAATCCCAAGCCCACCTGAAAAGGGTTGTGGCTAGTCGAGCTGTGGAGAGCTCGGTTGTAGCTGTGCTGAACATAGAGGATGATCTCGTCCCATGTGCATGGATGCTTTGAGTTGTACATGCACAGAATATGTACGGTCATCGTGTTCACAACCTCTGTCTGGCCATCAGTTTGAGGATGGAAGGCTATGAACTTAGTGAGTTTGGTGTCCAGCATCAACCAGGGACTGGAACAAAATGTACTGAGGAACCTACTATCCTGATCTGAGATGATAGACTGTGGGACCCCAAAGTGTACCCACACTCATTCAAATAAGAGTTTAGTAGTGGCTTTTGCTGTGGTATTCTTCTTGCAGGCTGCCATAATGGCCATCTTCGAGAACCTGTCGATGACCACAAAAACACAATCGTTTCCATGCTTAGTAGAAGGAAGGCTCGACATGTAATCCATGGAGATGGATTCCCAAGGTCGGCTAGGGGTAGGCAGTAGGGTATGGAGGCCTTGCTTCTTGATGGTCGGTTTGGCAATGGCGCATGCAGTGCATGATATGATGTAATTCTCGACATCCTATCAAAGATTCGGCCAATAGAAATACTTCTGTAGTATTGCAACCATTTTCTTGACCCCAAAATGCCCAGCAGTTCGACTGTAGTGTGCTTCCCAAATCATCTTGGAACGCTCGCTTGATGGAACACAAAGGTGACCTAGGTGGCATAACAGTGCATCCAGGAGGTGAAAATCTAGAACATGCTCACCCTCCAAAGGTGTCTGGTATGTGTGGCTGAATTTTGGGTCGCTTTTGTAGAGAAGTGGCCAAACGGAAGTCTTATGCCCACAAGAGTTGAGCATGGTGGTTAACGCCATGATCGGTGGTCGACTGAGGAAATTTGCAACATTATTGGTGCTTCCCTTCTTATACTTGATATTCAAATGGAACTATTGTAGGTATGTGGACCACTTCTGATGGCAATCATTCTCCAATTTCCCTTGGGTCTGTATGAACTGTAGGGGTTGGTGGTCTATGTGGATGACCATTTCCTTCCCCAAAATGTAATGTTTCCATTGTCAGTATGCTTGCACAATAAAATGAATCTCTTTTTCATAGGTGGGATATTTTCAGACTGTGTCTGAAAGTGTCTCACTATGATATGCCACTGGATGCCTGTGTTGAGTAAGGACTACCCCAATAGCATAATCAGAGGCATCTGTCTCGACCTCAAATGGTTGTTGTAAGTCTGGTAATGTGAGCACTAGTGCCGAGCAAAGGCGATCTTTCAACTCTATGGAATTCCTTCTATTGAGATTCAAACCAAAACAATGTTTCTTTCGCTCCTCCCTTGGTGACTTGACTCAAGGGCCAAGTGATATGAGAAAATCCCAACACGAACTTGTGGTAGAATTTGTCAAGACCTAGAAAGCTGTGGAGCTCTGTTAGAGTGGTTGGAGATGGCCAATCCCAAATGACTTGGATTTTGGCTTGATCCACATGCACCCCCTGTACATCAATAACGTATCCCAGATACTGAACTTGGGTAATGCCAAAAGTGCATTTCTCCAAATTGGCACATAACTTGTGTTGCCGTAGTGTTTGAAGAACTCGTCAAATGTGGTGGAGGTGCTCTTCCCAACTCCGGCTGAAGATTAGGATGTCATCCAAGTATATCACTACAAATGAGTTAGTGAATGGGTGCAAGATGTCATCCATTAGCCTCATGAAGGTTACAGGAGCATTCGTCAATCTGAAAGGAATAACCAACCATTTGAAAAGGCCCTCCTTGGCTTTGAAGGTAGTCTTCAACACATTGGAGGGTTCGATTGGTACCTGCTGATATCCTGACTTCAAATCGATCTTGTTGAAATATTTTCCCCCCTTTAGTTGGTCCAAGAGGTCATCAATCCATGGCATTTGGTACCTATTACGGACAGTGATCTTGTTCAGCACCCGATAGTCAATACAGAGTCTCCAAGTCCCATCCTTCTTCTGTACCAACACGATTGGGCTCCCACAAGGCAATGAAATGGTACAGATGTGACCTTTCTGCAACAGCTCCTGAATCTGCCTCTTGATTTCATCGTTCTCCAGCACGTAGCACTGATATATTGGTCCATTGGGCAGCGACACACCTGGGTTCAGATCGGGAGTGCTTGACTTGAAAGTGCAGAGGAACCCTTGCGGGGGAGGTGAATATGTCCTCGTACTCCTCCATGACCTTGTTCACCGTCTTCTTCTTTCCTTGAGGGTGTATCATCATGAAAACAAATTTCCTAGTTTTGGAAATGAGCTTACTACATTGTTTTGCAGTAACCAAAGAGATGGGGATAGGCGGTGCTACATTTGGTATCCTGTACAACTTATTTCCTAGAGCAACAACAAAAACATGGGGCCTTGATTCATACACAAAATGTCACTTCCATAAGTATAGTTGTCCTAATAATACATCACAAACATCAAGGGGAGCAACGCCACACAATACCTCATCTGTGAAGGGTTTGATGTTGTATGGAAGGCGACACTGCTAGCTTACGTGAAGATCCCATCCTTGGTGAAGCCACCCGATGGTGTACGGTTGTGGATGTGCTATGGTCGGTAAGCCCAGCCGCTTCACGACCTCTACTAAAATGAGGTTATTTTGGCTCCCATTGTCGACAATGAACTATAGTGGGGAGCCCTTTACCCACATCTGGGAGTGGAAGAGACGCTCCTCCTCCTCTGGATCTTTAGGTTCCTCCTTCTGGATCTTCATGGTGGCAACGGTGGAATTAGGATCCACATCAATAGTCTGCTTCCATTTGTCGTTCCCCGTGTCGAGTTCTGACTCAGAGTCAGAACATGCATCTGATCCTGAAACCCTTAGCTCGACCACTAGTGACTGCTTAACCCGACACTCATTTGTGTTTGAGTGGAGCTCTTATGGAACTCACACCATTTTGCTGTGTCCTTTTTTGGCTTCGCAACAGTGTTTTTTCTTGCAGCTTTGGCGGGTTGTCTTGGGTCGCCCTGCCTTGGCTTTGTCCTTTGTTTTGCGGTTTGGGGGCACCTTTCCCTTGCTTCAGATTCGCAGATCCAAAGTATCGCTTCTTCTGTTTAAACTTTTGCTCGATCTTGACAACATATTAGTATGTCGAGTTGAGTGAGGAGATGTTCAGGAGAACCCTAAACATCCAAAAACCTAACCCTAGAAGATGAAACACCAAACTGTGGGCCCCGTTTGGGTAAATTGGTACATCAACTTCCCGGGGTCATAACTTTGGCATATGATCTCCGTTTGATGTGCACAATATCTCGTTAGAAATATCTATCTGAGAACTACAACTTTGGGAAGAGCAACATTGGTCCCATGATTCTCCCATTTTTCCCAGAAAACATCATTTAGGGCCTCAAAATGGCTCTGGAAGTTCAGGACCCAAAAAACTACTAAAAATAGTAAGCTACAATTAAGGAAACTGAAAAGCTAAAAGAAACAATGGTGGGGGTCCAAGTGGACTTGGTGGGTGGCCACCAATATCCACCTGGATCAAATGCACAAATCCTTTCGATATGTTATATATCCTACCCCTCTTAGCTATTTTTTTCTCATCTATGGAGAAAATTCACTCGAAGAATGAGCCCATTTTCCTCTAGGTGGCCCTATTATAACACGAATCAATATCCTACTAGTGGTTATATTTGACTACCTCAACTCTTAACCAAAGTTATAATAGAGACTATTCTAGAGTGTTATACATCATAATCACATGGCTAGCCCTTTTTTCATGACTAATAGGAGCTGACATGGCATCCTCTCTAATTATGGTGGCGAAAACAAGAAGGTCAACTTATGGGTGGCATAAATTTTTCATACATAATTTGATTGACATGATTCTTGCGTCATCGAGAAGGTATTTGTGTTTAGAATAGGAAAAAAAGGTGTGGTGCTAAAGCGATAAAAATTTACCCCAAGAAATGTCATTTGATGCCTCAAAATGCTGCTAGAATATTTTAGACCCCAATTTGCCAAACTAGGTCTCATCGGTAAAATGGTCCTGAGGGTTGATTCTTCCACTTTTTCCACTCTAAAAGCACTGAGATGGATGAAAAACAATATAATGATCCAATCTAGATCATTTAAGTCAATTTTGATGGACTCTCCCTTTTACTTTATTTTGTCAGGGTTTGGAAGCTAACTTTTTCATTACTCGAGTTCGCTCCATAAATAAGTATAAAGTGGCTAGGTTCTCACACCAAAAACACCCTTTAGACATATTTTTGATTGGTGTCATGAATATCCACATAGACATGTCTGTAACTTTGTTTTATTCTTGCATTGTCATTTTATGCTAAAACATGGTTTAGGGTTTCAGAATGGAATATGGAGTCCAAGTCCATGCATATCTCAACAATGAATTTAGTGGCACAGACAATTTCCAATTTGCAACTAGTAAATAGAAGCTTATATCCTATAAAAAAATAACAAACATGCAGTGAGACTATATAATCATAAAATTATATATTAATGAATGGCTTTATTTACTTTGGATGGATCTTTGGCATTCACTTATTTTCTTTATATGCTATTTTTGTTTGTTTGTGAAGTTTTTATATGTGGTTGTTCATTGCTAAAGTTTTCAATCTTATTTCTATGCTTGTGCATGAGATGTTCTTCTTTTTGGGGGGGATAAAAGATATCATTTTATTAGGTCAAATTATTAATGTATAAGCACCAATGTTGACTATTATGCTTGCTACATTAGCTCATCACCTGCCACTTTGGTCATGTTAAGTGTTGTGTTATGTCAACTATTTTAACATGCTCATTGGGACCGCCAATGTGATAACCTTTTTAATACTACTAAGAAGTTATGGGAAACACCCATCATGAAATGATCATGAAAATGAGTTAAGGTGACGGGGCCATGAGCACAACAATAATACATGTATTAGACCCTCAGACTCTTGATGGAGTGATGGAGGCGGGGGGGTCCACCCATCATGATTTAATTCTCCCTACTAGATGTTCTCAACCATTGATCTGGATCTTAGGGGGAGTCCCCCAAGATCTCAAAAATTGAAATGGATCTTTGGGGGGGGGAGGCCCTTAAGGTCTGGAAAATTGAAATGATAAAATAAAATAGGAGAACACACATTAAACAAAACCACCAAGACTTTTTTTTATTAAAATAGAGAATAACTGTAAAAGCTACATTGTGGTGGACAATGTGTCCTTTTACAAAATGTGACTTGTTACTTATAGTTTTTTTTAGTTATGATACCACAGGTAAATTCCATGGGTGGGTAGATACCATGGGTGATTGAATAACGTGCGTGGATATCACTTACAATACCATGGGTAAATACCATGAGTGAATGAATACCATGGGTGAATGCCACTTACAATACCATGGGTGGATAAATACCTTGGGTGGATGAATACCATGGGTGGATGCCAATTTTCATTCGAATCATTCCTCCCTCCTTAAGAAGCAATGGTCCCAATTTCATGAAGTTCCCTCCTAAGAATCCTTTTTTGAATATGAAGAGCTACTGAAGAGAAGGGTTTTGTGTGGTTAACCCATAACCTTGATGAACACATATATGAGGATAGATATACCTAGTAATGCTTGTGACCAATTATGATATTGACAATGTATGACCTAGAAAATGGAATTTGATGAAGTTTGGGTTTGTGGATGACCCATAACCATGGAAAACAAAGATCTGAGGATAGAGATACCGTGTAATTCTTGTGACCAACTATGATACTAACAGTGTGCAACTTAGAAAATGGACTTCGATGATAAGGATTTTTTGCGGTTGACCCATAAGTGTAAAGCTGATTGTTGATGAAGTAGTAGGTGCCTACATAGCCAAGGGTGGGAGGGAACATCTCCAAAGAACCCAAGCCAGATGGTGCTATGTGCTTAAACTTATTAATGTGAAGCAAATGGAACCTGCTCCGAATGCTACTTCAGATTTAAAAACTAATTTAAAATGGGCATGACTCGGTCAATATAACTCAGAATATTTATTATAACCTATTTTTGGAAATAAAATGACCATTATGCATCTTCCCATGTGATTGAAATCCCTATCTGGACACTCTAAAAACTTATATTCGCACTGCAATTGTCTCGTTGTTAGAAAAGTTCTAAAATAATAGTTGATTTTAAATTAATGATATCCCCCTCATCTGAAATCCGATTCGACCAATTTTTTTTTGAAATTGGATGATTCTTAAAGAGGAGCTCAAATCTATAATCAATTTTCTAAAATTATGCACAAAATATGAAAAAATTTATATGAGATTCGTCGTCCACGAATTACTGTTAGAAAAATTTCTGCAACACAACTAATTTTAAATCAACGATATCTCCTTCATTCGGATCCCTATTCGATTTATTTTTTTGTATCTTTTTGCAAGGAATCTAGATATGTTATTTTTATTATTATTATAAATTTTTCACAAAAAAATTCATATTTGATCTGGAAATTCTTCGCTAAAAAAATCCTGCAAAAATATGCAAAAAAATTCTTCTTGCTTTCCGCAAGAAAGTGCTTTGTGGAGGTTGTAACTTGAATATGATACCACCAATCCAATCAGTTTTGGCATGTTCCATGTAGTCTGGGTTTAGGTCTATTTGTGTGAGTTTTTCTGCAATTTCATATGTGTCCATCAATGGTGGAAAGTATGGCCGAATATGGCCTACATTGAACACTAGGTGCAAACCAAGGAACAATGGAAAGCTGAGCTCAAAGGCATTGTCCCTTACAACCTTAGTGATGGTGTATGTCCCGTATCAGAGTGGATGAAGCTTGTGGTGGGGTCCAATGGTGTGCTTCTTCTGCAAATGTAGCCAAACTTTATCGCCCACCTAGAACTCGTGCGACACCCGATGTTGATCATGGCGCTGCTTGTACTTAGCATTGGCTCTATCCAATATATCATGGACTTAATAGAAGATGTGTTGAATGTGCTCAATGAATCTGTTAGCCCTATTGGCTTCAAACTAGACACAAGCTAAATCAACATGAGTAGCTGCAAATGGCATGGCCACATCAATTGGACATAATGGCTGAAATCCCAACCCTACCTAAAAGGGGCTATGACTCATTAAGTTGTGAAGAGCTCTGTTCTAGATGTGTTGGACATAAGGGAGGATTTCATCCCATGTGCATGGATGCTTTGAGTTGTACATGCACATAATGTGTATGATCATCCTATTGACGACCTCTGTTTGGCCATTAGTAAGGGGATGGAAAGTCGTGGACTTAGTGAGTTTGGTATCCAGCATCGACCAGAGACTTGATGAAAATGAACATAGGAATTTTCTGCCCCAATTTGAGACAATGGACTGTGAGATCCAAAAGTGTACCCACACTCGTTCAAAGAAAATCTTAGTAATGGATTCTACTACGATACTCTTCTTGTAGGCCGCAATAGTGTACATCTTAGAGAATCTGTCGACGACCGCGAAAACACAGTCGTTTCCGTGCTTAATAGAAGGAAGGCTCAACATGTAATCCATGGAGATGGATTCCCAAAGTCTACTAGAAGTAGGTAGAGGGGTATATAGGCCACACATCTTTATGGTTGATTTGGAAATGGCGTAGGCAGTGCAGGATTTCATGTACCTCCCAACGTCTCGATGAAGGTTTGGCCAATAAAAATACTTCTGTAGTACTGCCACTATTTTATCTACTCCAAAATGTCAAGCGAGTCAACTGTAGTGTGCCTCCCAAATCATCTTAGCACACTTGCTTGAAGGAAAACAGGTATGTCCTAGATGGCATAATAGTGCATCCTGAAGGTGAAAATTTGGAACTTACTTACCTTCTAGGAGTGTCTGGTATGTGCTGCTGAATTCTAAATCGCTCTCGTAAAGATGCAGCCATCCCGAAGTCTCGTTCCCACAGGAATCGAGCACAATGATGACTACCATGACTAGTGGTCGATGAGGTAGTTTGTAACATTATTGGCGCTGCCCTTCTTGTACTTAATGTTAAAATGGAATTGTTGCAGGTATGTGGACCATTTTTGATGGCGATCATTTTGTAACTTTCCTTGCGTTTGCATGAACTATAGGGGTCGGTGGTATGTGTGGATGATCATTTCCTTCCCTAGAATGTAATGATTCCATTGGTGACAAGCCTGCACAATGTAATACATTCTTTGTCATGGGTGGGATACTTTCAGACTGTGTATGAAAGTGTCTCACTGTGGTAAGCCATTGGATGCCCCTACTGAGTAAGAAATACACCAATAGTATAGTTCAAGGCATCAATCTCAATCTCAAATGGTAGTTGTAGGTTTGGTAATATGAGTGCTGATGTAGAGGCGCTGCTTCAACTCAAAAAACACCTTATTTTGGGTTTTGGACCAAAATAACTTTGCTTTCGCTCCGCCCTTGGTGACTTGACTTAAAGGCCAAGTGATATGAGAGAACCCCAACATGAACTTGCGGTAGAAATTGGCAAGACCCAGAAAGATGTGGAGATCTATTAGAGTGGTTAACACTGACCAATCCTAAATGGCTTGTATCTTGGTTGGGTCCACATGTAGACCCTGTTCATCAATGATGTACCCCAGATATTGAAAATGTGTAAGGAAAAAAGTGCATTTCACCTGATCGGCACACAACTTGTGTTGTTGTAGGGCTTGGAGGATCTGTCGAATATGGTGGATGTGCTCTTCCCAACTCTGGCTAAAGATCAAGATGTCATCTAAATGCACCACCATGAATGCATTATTGAAGGGTCATAAGATGTCTTCCATCAATCTCATGAAGGTTGCGGGGGCATTCGTCAACCCGAAAGGCATGGCCAACCATTTGAAAAGTCCCTCCTTAGACTGGACGAAATATTCCACACATGGAAGGGTTCGATAGGAACTTTGTGATAACTGGACTTCAAGTCAATCTTGCTGAAATATTTGACCCCCTTGATCTAGTCTAGAAGTTCATCAGTCCATGGGATTGGGTACGTATTCTAGACAATGATCTTTTTCAGTGCCTGATAGTTAATACAAAGTCTCCAGGTCCCGTCCTTCTTCTGTACCAATACAATCGGGCTCCCACAAGGTGATGATCTTGGCCTGATGTTCCCTTTCTGTAGTAACTCCTAAATCTACCTCTTGATCTCATCGTTCTCTAAAATAGAGCGTCGATAGATCGTTCCACTAGGTAGCGGTGCGCCTATGGTCATATCGATGGAGTGCTTGACCTGAAAATGTAGAGGTAACCCCGTAGGTGAGGCGAAAATGTCCCTGTACTCCTCCATGATCATATCCTTCTGCTGCTGCTATGCGGACGAGCCCTGTTTGGAAGCCATGGCCACAATATTCTTCTTGCCCCGAGGGAAAATCATAGGGAAAACAAGTTTCCTTGTTGTGTGTGTGTATAAGTTTGATTTGAAACTTAATAACATACGGATGGTCATATATATATTTCTAGCTATGTGGGTTGGTGGTTGCGAAATCTCCCCATTGACCATGAGCTCAACATATCCACAATATCGTTATATGCTATATCAATGGTTTGACACTTGACTGAAGCTGGATTGATTATTTTCACATTTGTGTGTGTGTGTGTGTGTGTGTGATTATACATAGATATTATGTTATGGGAATTTAATCCAAGGGGCAGGTCCAATATGCAAGTTGATAATTGTCATGGATTTTGTGTGTGTGTGTGTGTTTACACCCTCGATGAGCTTATATTGTAGAACCATTGAATCATAAGATAATTATCATTAAAAGAGAAGCCATGTTTGGTTCAACATGGATATATATGTATGAACACAAACTCTGACAAATATAGGTAATGCGCATACTACATTTATGGAAGTTAAACTCCCAAAGTTTATTTACATGCTTAAAGTATAAAGTGAACTCCTAGTATATTGTCAATAATCAAGTAATGAAATTGAAAACACTAGTAACTCCTTTGACAACCCATAATAACTCCATGGTGGTGGGGGTTCTAGGTAGTGTTACATTAAGATTTATATATGAATAAGTTTAGTTGTCATTGTCATTATGATTGAGTTTAGTTGCCATTGTGAACACGTAAGTATAATTTGAACTCTTTGATCTTTGTTATTATATTTTTTTTAATGCATATAAATGATAATCCCTATCATGAACCAAAATAATATGAGAGCATCAACTTACATGTGGTATGGTTCACATTTTTATGGAAAAAATCCGTTTTTACGAATAATGGAATGGGAAACTAAGGTCGAGTTTGGAGAAGGAAGTGCACTTCGAGCATTAAAGAAAATATTTACATTTTCATGGAGATAATTCTTGTAGGATCATACATTTATAATGCTACAAGGAAGCATGTTAACATGATGTAAATGTGTAGTTTATGGAATGTAAGGAATGAGAAATTAACAAAATTTTGAGAAGATTATTAGAACCAAATGCCTCTATTAGAGAGAGGTAGATCCAAGGAAAATTGATTCTAAATTGTTATAAATATTCCTCAACTATCAATTAATGTTAGGTTGTCAGATCCTCTAGAATATTTTTTTAAGTCCACATGTGGTTAGACCCACATGTGCGAGTAATGTGAGTTGATATGACATCCATTTGGTATCACAGTGGTCAACAATATAGATAAACTAGCAAGAGGCAAAACTCATGCATACAAACTCCAATTAAGGTGATATTTGCATCAATGGAAATCCCTTGATGTTGATAAATGTTCAAATATTATATATTGTGGAATATCTAGATTTCTATATACTTGAGAACAAATAAATATATTCAAGATGACTATAAATAATAGGAAGAAATGAACATAAAAGTAGTAGAAAATAATAATTACCCTTCTCCTATGAAAGCAAAATTAAAGATAAAAGATAAATGAATCAAGATTGAGTAACCATTAAGATTAAAAAAGGTGAAAACTAGAATCTCTCACGTTAAAAGATATTGAAAAAAAAAAGGATAATAATACTGAAATAATAAACCAAATATGGTGTAGCACACGGGGTGTAACATAAATAATGACAAGGTTTTTTGTTAAGGCACTTTGTGGTGAAAAGGTTACCGGTTTGAAACTCCATGGGCAAAAATCCTGCCATACTAAAGGTTGATGTGGCCTAGGTTGGGTGTGATCCCCAGGTGATTTTGATGGCTTAGATGCCCTTGGGTCATGGTTTCTTAAGCCACATGTTAGGCATGCCAGTCACCTTAGAAGTCACATTATCTAACAAAAAAAAAACAAACACGGTGCAAAAATAAGATATATTATTAATAAAAATAATAAAATGAGATTAAATAGACAAAATGAGGAATTCAAACATAAAAAGGGATAGTGCTTAAAACTCAAAGAAACTTTCTTGTGGAATAAGCAGTAATAGTTATCAATACACTTTGGATTTACAAACTATCTAAACCTCATGTACCATAATCCCCAATTCCCAAGCTTGCAATAGTCTAACATCCAAGCATGTACCCCGGGTTCTAGATTATGTGCACCGTATGTCCCAAAGGCAATAGGCCTAAACGAATGTGGGTATAGAAGATAGGCCAAATGAAATGAATGAAGAAAATTTAAGGTCAGGGAGAGCCTTATATAAATATACCAACACCATAATCCAATCCTTCCACAAATATCACATTGTTATAAATGATTCCACTATTCAAACAAATGCAGGAAATACCAACAAATAACCCAAGAATGAAGGCCCCACATGAAAATACGTTAATCCCCGATGAATCCAAACTAGCATCACACTCAAATTGAAAGCTTAGATTCACCACAATCCCATAATTGTGACAAGATTTAATTCAAATCCTTCAACAAAGAGATTAATGTTTTCATGTTAAGGGTACTTGAAGATATCCTCCAAATTCCCATTTCTAAGGAATGGAATGATGCACTAGTTGTTGATGCATGTGACAATGAATGCTTGTTAATTGAAGCATTGATCCAAATCAAACCATTAAGGGATACAATGATTATGAAATCTCCTCCCCCATTTCTCATATAAACCCCGGCTCTTAGTTATGTGGCCTTGTTACTCCACTGATCTACTAAATAGTTTAGGATTGTTTTCACATGGGAGAATGAAATTTCAGTGGAGAAACTTACATTTTTTTTTTAATTATAGTTGTTGTGATTTCTAGCTTGCTATGCATCAAAGTTACTTTGTCTAACATTAATTTGATTACCATCATGGAATCCCTGATAAACTTTAAGGCCCTGACCTTTTCTTATGTGGCTAAGAGGATACCACATAATAAAGCATATTCCTTGAGCTACTTATTTATGGCTTAGCTAAGACCTCGCGCATAAGTAGCCACTATATTTCCTTGAGTATCATAAAGAAACCCCCCACACTTGTTACTCTTCAATTAAGAATTCACTTTTTTTTCCAAAAGAAAAAAAGAAACTTTTTATTAAGATTATAAAAAGTTTACATTGTATATGCCGAAGCATCACTGTTCATTCTGAGTTTCTTCAAAACTGGATTGCAAAATCTTCTGCCTTATGCTTGCTGAACTGATCCGTTTAAGTACTGTGAATGTCTCTGAATTGTGCTGACCCGTGTTTCTTTAATGCCGGGTGTACATACATAGAGACTATAGAAAACCATGTAAGAGAGCAAAACTGAAACGGGGCTCCTCGGAATTGAGGAAAACAACCTGCCACTGTTCCTGAAAAGATTTTTTAAAAAAGCCACAGAATCGTAGCTGTAGGATTTGTGGTTTTACACATTTTCTGTTTGATAAAAAAAACAATTTCTTACCACTGAAATCAGATAGGTTGATAAGGGGGCTGGATCGATCTGCTGATTTGTCCATGATCGTCTTCTACTATTTGCCAGCAGCCCAGATCCTGTTGAAGACGTCTTTTGAGAGCTTATCCGCCATGTCATTTCTTTCCCTATAGATGTGACATATGGAAAAACTGTTAAACATTGATTTCAGTCTTTGAATTTCTCCCAGAATTTGTTTTAAGATTTGATTGCTGCATGTACTTTGACCGTTTACCCATCTGATCACGTTTTGGGAGTCCCCAAAAATTTGAATAAAGAGGGTGTGCCTTTGGATGAGCCAACATAAAATGAGTTTAAGGGCAAGCAGTTCTGCAAAATTATTGGAGCCTGTTCCTAACCCCACAGAAGCTTTTAGAGAGAATGATGGGGATTCATGGATGGCAAGTCCTGCTCCTGCTTTGTTATTTTGAGAAGCACCGTCGAAAAAGGCCCAAGGGATTGTTAAGAATTCACTTACCATGACTATCCAATTATAATTTTGTAAGTATAATATAAATTATTATAAATCTTCATTAAAATTTAATGAAAATTTCAAGGAGATTTGTTTTATTTTTGAAAATTTTTACGAAATAGAATTTTGTTACTTTAATCATTTTCAGGCAATTTTGATAGAAATAATATCATTAAATTTGGTTGGACTTATATATTTGGAGGTGGTAGTAATTTTGTAGAATTTTATGGTTTTTTGTTTTTGTTTTTTAATAAAGCTTGTGGGACTTTGAAGATTGGAGTGGGGAACTTTATAATGAGAAAACCTACAATCTATCTCCCAAGTACACAATCCATTCCACTATTTTGAGCATTAAAATGAAAAAAAATTCATAGTCCAAACAAAATTTTAGGGAAAGATCCCTCTCTACCCCCCCCCCCCCAAAATAAATATGATCTTAAATGCATTTCATATGAAAAATTTGAATTATCATTTGATCTTTCCTTTCAAATTTATAAACATAAATTACTTAAACAAAAAATAATGATTTCTTAAATTAAACAATTTGGGACAAAATTAAAACTATGTTTTATATCTTTCTTAAATATCTTGTTTTATTAAACAAGATGGTTATTCTCACGTGATCTAACTTGGATGATGTTGAAGACAGAAATCCTCCCAAACTTATAAAACAAGGGAAGTTGAAATCAATTCCAAATTTCATAGATTTTGGAAGTTCACTATATATTTAGCTTATCAAAGGCATATAGTAATAAGGCTTGAAGCCATTATAATAATATATTCAATATGAAATTAATATGTCACTTGTGGTAAGTGAATTTGGGTGAGGAAGATAACAATCATTCCTCTAAATCACATAAGATAAACCTAATTAACAACTAACAAATCTAACTACTAAAAAAAAACTACCCTCATACAATAAAAATAGAAAACCTAAAATAAACCGAAGTACAAATCACTACAAATAATTTTTTATTAAAAAAATTTGGAATGAAAAACAAATTAAACACATGAATATTCTATCCCAAGGAGAATAAGTGAGCAAAGAAACACTATATTTAAAAAATAGGAATTATTGGTATCTACTTGAGAAATATCAATGACTTAAGACCATGGAATTAGTGAATAAATTTTTCATTTTCGCTTTATTTCTCCTTGAGCCATGAGAAATATCTTTATATTCCATATGAGTAATAGACATGTTTTTGTCCTTGAGGGATTTCTTAGACAACAAGGCTGAAAACCATTACAATAAATACTCATTAGGAAGTCAACATGTCACACAAGAAAATTGAACCCAGGTGGTACCTCTACCCTAGAGACAAAGGTTTGGGGGGGCCAGTGATGCCCAACATTACAATGCTACCCAAGAGACAAAGGGTTGGGTGGGCGGGGTGTCGTGATTCCCAACATCACACTGTTGGGTCACAAAAAAGGTATGTTTGTACCTTTACATTACTTAATACATCACTCTCTTTTATAAATTTGTCTTCATTCTTGGAAATGATTTGGAAGAAAATATTGTGAAAGTTAGGTAAAATCAATCATCGATAGATTACATGTTTTTAGCATAAAAAGACTAACTTTTGCTTGCTTTTATGCACCGGAAATCGGAACTGGACAATTGCTGTTCAATTGATAGAACGACAACTCCAAACCAGGAGAAGACCGTTCCTTGGCTGTACGAGCTAGCAAAATATATGAATGAGAATGCTAATTCGGCAAACAAAAATCCGATCATTTAGCCGTGAAATCATGAGGATCTCTAGATCCTCATGATTCACTTTCATCCATTAATTTTCCATTATGCTATATGATACCGATGGGTGAAAAGGATCAGAACAATTTGACTCTTACACTTTCTTGTATCTTTGTATTGAACAAGAGCATATTTTGACATTATAGTAATTATGTACCTTTATTATTTCAATTAATGAGAAATACACAAATATTATATTAATCATATTCTGAGCTTTATCAGCAGTAACTTCTGGAGGCTTTGGGCTTGGTCACTAGAAGATTCATTGCTCCTTTGTGTTATAACTATTTCCTTATTTCCTGCAATTCTTTATTACTGTTCTTTTATAGAATCAAATTATTCTTTATATCTGCATTTGAAATAGACCTTTAACATTGTTGCTTTAATGTTGTTCTTTTAATGAATTCTGTAGAATAAATTGAGTGTCATGATTGATTGGTGCTCTTTCCAATTCATGTTCACGATTGAAGTAGTTACTTATTGTTTATTACTATAGTGATTCTTTCCATTTACTAGATCATACAATAGCCCATTAGATATGGTTTCTTTTAATGCATCTGCTTGAAATTCATTTCCTTTGCAAAATAGTTACGATTGGATTTAGATTTGTGGTTTGAATTGTCTTTGATTGAACTTCAAGAATTAAGGATTTGTTAATACATTCTTGCAATGACTTGATGAAATATTAGACTCATTTAGTTATGTAACAATCTCTAACCTCTATTACACATATAGTGGTGACATCTTTGAAATAAACAGACGAACCCCAAGTTGATAATGTAATGTAGTATTTAAGATTGATTTAGTGCACCAACATTTTGGCACCGTTGTTGGGGAGGTTGTCAAAGATACTAGTTAATTTGTGTCTCTGAAGGGAATTGGGTATTGAAAACAGGAGGTAAGAACCTACATACTCAACAAGAAAAAAACTTGTTCCTATCGCCTGCTCTCAGAAGACACTTAAAGGTTGTATAGGAATGAATGACTAGGGGAAGAAAGATATCAGTAGATCAGAAAACACTACCGAAAACCACCAAAGCCTAGGGATCGACGACCCTTGGGAGACCAACCTTCATAGACGAAATCATTCAGAAAGCTAAATCTCAGGTGTCAGTAGGACCCCAGACAGTATCTGGAAAGGGATCTACTTCAATCCCTCAAGCAACAGAATCACCAATTGCAGCTTATGCTGAGATCCATAGCAAGGCTGAAGGGTCCGAGCAAAGTTTCCAAAGTCCAAATCACCAATAATCTGGTCCTTCACATGAGGGAAAACCGTGTAATTTAAGAGAAGGAGAGACAGAAACCAGTGGAGCTGCTAAGGCACAACCACAATTGTCTGAACTAGGATCTCCTGTGATTCCAGATCTGAGAAGTGCAGTAAAGCCACTTCGGATTGAGAGTACCCCACTCACTCAGATATCACCCCCTGAAATCCTTGAAGGATATTGGCACATCTTTGACCAAATGGTGAATCAACCACCTCAAGGTTAGACCTCAACATTGGAATATCCCATTGTCGATCCAGTAGCCAACACCTCGATGAAAGCTATTCCCTTGCAAAATATCCCAATCTTTCATGGGATGACCACAGAGGATCCGGATGCTTTCTTATTTGAGTTTTATATCTTGTGTAGAGGTTATGATTACACCACCGATCCTAAGAAAATTAAAGTTGTTCCTCTCTACCCTGAAAGAAGCATCTTTGCGATGGTTTATGGGATTAGGCAGACACACCATTAACTCCTAGGATGACATGAAAACTTATTTTCTCACGAATTATTAGGACTACTGTAGGACTAGGGAATTAAACGATGAAATCTTTAAAATGACTGCGAAGGATAATGAAGCTCTAGAGGAATATTTCGAACGGTTTCAATACAATTTGCAGAGATCCCCTAACTCCACAGTACCAAAGGTAGTCCTCAAAGCCATCTTAATAAAAGGGATGAAATAAGAATGGATAGAAAATTTTAATCTGATGGGGAAAGGAGACATTTCTCAAGAAGACTATGATGAAATTGTTCGATTGTGTATCAGGTGTTCGTGAGGTATCACACGCACTGGTCAGGAAGCCAAGACTCCATGACTAGAGGAAGCAAACTACCCAGCGGAGGCGTGACAAGAGTACAAATCATTAACCTCCTGTAAGAATTCAAGATAGAAATCTTAGGAACAATGACTACACAGTTAGATGTCTTACATGCCAGGCAGAGACAAGATGAGGAAGAACATACACTAGCCATATTCTACACATGATGCGGAAAGAAGCACAGCCAATGGGAATGTCCTTTGGACATGATCCATACATGGTCTATATGCACCAAGGACCATGCCATGGATCAATGTCCATCACTTCCGGGGTTAAAAGAATTATTCAAGGAAGATGAAGAAGGAACAAAGATGGCATACTTAATGGCACAAGGTTGAAAATGACAAGCATGACCCTCACGTATGCCATAAGACCCATGCTTGATTTTTCCTACGCAATATCATCCATAGGAAAATCCTGGAACATCATAGCAAAGTCAACCACCTTTTTCCACTTGGCAAAATCAACAGTACCTGATGTCACCCTGGCTGAATCAGCCCTTCCCAGGAGCTAGCTGGCCAACCTGCAATGCTCTGCCCCTTTTGGGAAAAGTTCAGCCAATAATCCTTACTCTTCACAGTGGGCTTCTTCCACCTCATAGAACCCGAATTGGCCTCAGAATTGGCAGCGCCCCATGGTGATGAGCAATTTACCCATGGGAGTGGGTTCTCAACCTTAGCCAACATTTCCTAGTCCATTTTAGAACCATCAGCCTTCAGTACGCCCCCAATTGCTAGCTCAACCAAATCCGAATCCTAATAATAATAAACCAGTCCAATATGTACAAATTCTTGAAAGTTAGGATAATGAAACAGAACCAGTAGAATGTAATGAGCTTCGGCTGAGGTGAGGGCATATTATTTCCACAGAAGAAAAATAAATTGAAAATTAAAAACAACTTGAAATAAATAAGTCGATTGTAATTCCTATGGAAATCAAACACAAAGAAGACATAGTCGAGCAACAAAATTTAGAGAAAATCATAATTTCTTCTCCCTCATTCCCTGAAAGAGTAGAAATAATTAAAACTGATATTTATCCTGATTTTGATATATTCGTGAAATTAAAAAAATTGTGTATAAATCTGCCACTCCTCTAGGCCATACAAGACATCTCGATCTATGCAAAAACAATTAAGCAATTATGTGGGAAAAATCCTGGCAGGAAATTGAAAAATCCACCAAAAGTACAAGTGGTAGGAACTTTATTTGACCTGCTTCTGGGTAAACAAGAGCCTATTAAATACGAAGACCAAGGGAATCCTGTAGTAACCATTCAAATACAAGGCTTCACCTTTCCAAACACATAAATATATCTTGGAGCAATCATTAATGTTATGACTATTGAAACCTGTCAGGTTTTGGGCATTACAACTTTAGAACCCACCTCAACCTTATTAGAACTTGCTGACAGATCAATAGTCAGACCTGAAGGGACCTTACAGGATGTAATGGTTTCTGTTGATTCCTGGGAATATCCTATGGATTTCCTAGTCATTACCCCAAGGAGTAGGCTAGATGTACATCGTTTGGTAAAGGAGTAGGCTAGATGTACATCGTTTGGTATTGGGTTGACCTTGGTTAGCGACGATAGATGCCTATATAGGATGTTGTACATGGAACATGACTATTACACAAGGAAGTGTTGTGAAAAACCTTATTTTGTAACCTCCCACTAAACCAAGTCTACCTACTATAAATACTCAGTCGTACCCACCTAGATACCTGGAAGAAAACATCCACTCTCCTCTCACGCTAGAAGAAGCTCTTGAATTTGAAAATCAGACAAAGGACGATGTGCTTAACAATTTCATTAATAGGCCAATTTTCATGAATAATTTGACATGTCAAGTATTAAAATCTATTCTTGATAATGAGGCATAGGGAGATCCCTCCAAGGACACAAATGATCAACCTATACCCACGACCACTATTTATAACAGTAGACTGATCAAGATCGAACGAGGTAAAACGTTTAACGATAAGTTGGACAACCACCAACAACAAAGGCTTATTCAAGTGCTGCAGAAATATAAAAAAGATCTTTCCTGGGAATACTCATACATGAAAGTTATAGATCCCCAACTATGTACTCATCATATCTACATTGAGAAGGATGCTCGTACCATTCGACAACCCCAGAGAAGGTTGAATCCCCATCTCAAGGATATTGTGAAAGAGGAATGCAAAAGTTGCTAGATGTAAATTTTATTTATCCTATCTCGAATAGCCAGTGGGTCTCCCCATTGGTGGTCATTCCTAAGAAAAATGGGAAATGGAGAATCTGTGTGGACTACATGGAGTTGAATAAGGCCACCCAGAAGGGCCAATTCCCTCTTTCGTTCATCGATCAAGTTCTCGACACCTTAGCAGGGAAATTTTTTTTTTCCTTCCTCAATGGCTATAATCAGATCCAGATCACCCCTGAAAACCAGGACAAAACCATGTTTACTTTCCTGTGGGGTACATTAGCATACAAAGTTTTATCCTTTGGTTTATACAACTCTCCCACCACATTTCAGAGGGCAATATTGAGCATTTTCTCTGATCCGATCAACGAAGGACTCAAAATTTACATGGATGACTTTACCCCCTATGGGAACGATTTTGAGCAGGGCTTGCGAAATTTGGAAAAGGTACTCGAACGATGCATTGCCACTAGGTTATGCTTGAGCAATGTAAAATGTCATATGATGATGACTGAAGGTGTGGTTTTGGGACACTACATCTTTGCGGCAGGAATATAGGTAGATCTAATGAAAATGGAGGTAATTATTACACTACCGACATCCAGCACCCAAAATAAGTTATGTAGTTTCATTGGATACGTGGGGTATTACCATAGATTTATTGATTTTTTTCAAAAATTTCCGCACCTTTGTATGTCTTAACTGTTAGCGTTGCATTTAATTGGTCTAATAAGTGCGATGTTGCCTTTGCAGATTTGAAGAAGCTGATTTCAATTGCACCAGTATTACGAGGACCAAATTGGGAGCTACCTTTCCACATTTCCACAGATGCATCAGACACAACAATAGGCATTGTTCTCAGATAAGAAGAAGACAAAAAGCCCTATGTTATTTATTATATCAGTAAAATTCTCACTTCTACTGAACTTAATTATAGAGTCACATAAAATGAATTTTTAGCCATTTTTTATGCCATAAACAAGTTTAGACATTATATAACAGGCTATTCAATCTTTTTGTATATTGATCATTCTGTTATTAGATATTTAGCTAATAAATGTGTTACTAATGGGCGGGTGCCTCGTTGGTTGTTACCTTTGCAGGAGTTTGATGTCACTATTAAGGACTGACTAGGGAAGGAAATACCAATTGCGATTTTTTGTCTCAGGTACCCAAAACAAATGATCCATCAGTAGTGGATGACTAGTTTCCATAAAAACATTTGTTTGCTATGGCAGTAAATACACCTATCACCTAAAGAAAAGAAGTTGATTGTCCAGCGCAACCCCCAATTTTCCTGGATCGGTGGATATCTTTTCCACACAGGGTCTGATATGCAAATACAATGATGTATTCGAGAAGATGAGATCTACGACATTCTGAAAGCATGCCACGATGAGCCTTGTGGTAGACATTTTGCAGATCGCAGGACTAGACATAGAATACTTCGGATGGGCTACTACTGGCCCACTATTTTCAAAGGTGCAAAAAAATATGTTTAGGCCTGTGACAGCTGTCAGAGGATGGGCCATCCTCGTCAAGCCGATGAGATGCCACTACAGCCGCAGTTGGTAATGGAGCCTTTTGAACATTGGACATTGGATTTCGTTAGCCCATTCAATCCACCATCAAATCAAAAAGCCTACATACTGGTCACTACAAAATATGTAACAAAGTGGGTAGAAGTAGTAGTTTTGCCAAGGGATACGGAATAAACTATATTTAATTTTCTATTTAAGTTATTTGTGTGATATGGTTTACCTAGTGAAGTGATAACAGATGGAGGACCATAGTTTATCGGACATAAGCTTACGACCACCCTATAGAACCATCATATAACACATAGAATCACTTCTCCATATCACTCGTAGGCGAATGAGCAAGTTGAAAGAACCAACAAGGTCCTTGAGGCGATCTTAACTAAAATGGTTTCAACACACCGGTGGGACTGGGCTGCAAAATTACCAGCGGCTTTGTGGGCCTATCACACAACCCGGTGAAATACTACTGGTTATTCTGCGTACCAACTTGTATTTGGTAAGGAACCAATTTTTTCTATAGAATTTGAAATAAAAACTGTCAGAACAACCCAGGAAGTGGGATTGGATCTGACAGAGGCCCAAATGAAATGACTTCATCAATTAAATGAATTAGATGAAGCATGGCTACTTGCTCTACAACGTATAATTATTATTCAACAACACAGGTCTAAGTGGCACGATAACCTTATAAAGAAGAAAGTGTTTCAAAAAGGAGACTGGGCACTTCTCTATGATTCCAGATTTCAAGACTTTCCAGGCAAACTGCAGACAAGGTGGCTTGGCCCGTATGAGATTCATGAAGTACACAACAATGACACTATAACCTTGATTACCATTGGTGGGTTTGGCCCTCGAGTAATCCAAACATGTGGACCAATTTGGTGCCCAACGCAACTGAGACCCAATGTCTAGATCCCATACGAACCACTGGGTGATGCTCTGCCTTTCTGTCAACCCACCATGAACAAGCCCCTCAATGCCCAAATCCCAAACCAATTTCTGACTAAATCTGTCATCAACAAATCCTCCTGGATCCCAATGCCACCAAGAACAAGCATCAATGCTCCACGGCTCCTGCGGTGCTATAGCTCTGGCTATGAATGTTGCCCCACCAACCGTGTACCAACTCATCACGTCTCTCCAGTCCAACCCTTGACTCAATCCAATGATGATCCTGCTCTCCTGATGCCGGAATGGAATGCTGAAGAGTTGTCGATTTGTATCCCACTACCAACTAGAGCATGTAGGTCTCTGACATGTTTGGGGGTCTCTGCTGTACTACGCCCCTGACTAAGGATATCACACCATCAATAGGATACCAGCTCATGATCTCTCGCCAATCCATCATGTGGGAAGGATCGCATGCATAGGCACCTATATATGTGATAAGTCCTCTATGCTGCATTGTGCCCCACTCATGCAACCTTGCCTGGTCAGTCAACGATATCCATCGAGAAAACCCTGCCTCTCTCCCTGTAATGGGTACAAGTGGCCAAACTGTGTTGCAAGCCCTATCTAGGTGTTCCTGGAGAGGGCTGCTCCCTGAAAGTACTGTAGCTCTACGAACTACCTGTGCATCTACTTGCCCCTCATTAGTGGGTCAGCCCAAAGATGGATGCACCACCATCTCCAACAACTCCTCCCTTCTCTGATCGGGAACTCTATGCTCCTGTCGTCTACTAGCCTCCTGAAAAACTACCTTATTAACCTCCAACACCTCCTGAGGACAAGTGTCCACAAACACTGCCACTCTGCGAGTTGTCTGTACATTTGTCTTCTCCTCATCAATGGTTGACCCCAAGGGTGGTTGCTCATCCTCCTCACAAACCACTCACCAAAGAGTCTTTTTGGTAACAGGTATGCAGTGATCCCACTATGAAAATTTTAGCTGCAGGGGGTGATGACCCAACAACTTTACTTTCATGAAAATTGTCTGTTTTCAATTGTAAATAATGTATATATTTTTTGTGAGCATAGCTTATTAATTTGTCCATTTTCTTTTTTTACTTGTATGATTGAATAGAGTAAACATTGCTGCATGAATGAGTGAATTTTATTTATAAATATGTGTTGTTTACAGTTGCTATTCCTTTTGGACGAATAAATGTTGTTCCATTTTTCAGACAACTATTGTTCTTTTCCAAAAGAACGACTGTTGTTCCCTTTTACCAACTTTCATACATATGGCTTCTGTTCTATTGCTATTCCATTAAAAGGACAAGTGTTGTTCAATAAAATGAATAGTTGATGTTCCGTTCCTGATAGAACATTTGTTGTTCCGATCACGACATAACAGTGGCTATTCTGTTCTTGATAGAACAGTTGTTGTTTCGTTCCCAACAACACATTTTCCATTCCGTTCCTGATTGAACAATTGTTGTTCCATTCCCAACAACACATTTTCTATTCCATTCTCGACAGTAAATTTGATATTCCATTCCTGACAAAACAGTTGCTGTTCTATTCCTGATCGAACAATTTCCATTCCATTCCCGACAAAACAATTGCTTTTCTATTCCCAACAGTGCACTTGCTGTTCCATTTTTGATTGAACAATTGTTGTTCCATTCCCAACAACACATTTTCTATTCCATTCTCGACAGTAAATTTGATATTCCATTCCTGACAAAACAGTTGCTGATCTTTTCTGATAGACCAATTGTTGTTCCACTTATACAATCTTCCGTTTGGCTAGAAGTTTGTATCGAGAAAAGATAAAAGCATTCATATTGATTACATTATGATTTCTTTTAACCATTTGTTGATCATCTTTATTTCAAATTTGACATGGTTCATCTATTAAACGACTTGCTGTATGTCTTTCGTTTGGATATATTTTTAACTTGATTCATCATCAATATCAACAACTTGTTGGTTATCTCTTTTACACTTTAAAATGGCATGTTCCTTTTGACACAATGCAAGGAAAGTAAGCATATCTTTTGCATGCATTCTTTCACTTCTTACACCATCCCTAAATATTAAGGAGTTAGTGAGCCTCCCTCAACTTATAACAAAAAAAAGTGGAAATAAGATGAATTGATCTCAAATAGTATAGGAGGTCTCATTACGAGCCAACCTACCATGATTATAAGGACTTAACACAAGTTACATTCCCACTCTAGGGGAATGGCCTTTAAGACATTATATATGTCTTAAGGAGAGGAAGTCTCATCACGAGCTGAATTGTTCACTTTGTTATGCCTTAGTGAAAGGCATTGTGGTTATCTACTTACCATGCCAACACAATGGTCTCTTTGCAGAAATATGTAAACAATAATAACAAAAAAGTCATAAGTTGAGGATACTGGCTCATTTTTTGGGTTTAAGTGGAAAACCTGTTGAGGCTATAAACACTTGCTGGAAGTAGTGGATTTACCATGGTATTGGAGTGGTATCCTATATTTCCAATTCTTCAGTATGCTAGTACCTCCTATTTAATTAATTCAAGAGGAGAAACTACCATCGAATAATGTTTTTACTTCTAAAAACCAACAGAACCATTGAAAATCCATTCAATGAACCACTTCAGCCTTGTCCAATCAGTTGATGCCAATAGTCATTATTCTTTTTGTACCATGTCAGATTTCGCTTTATCAATCACAAAAGGTAAAATTAATGTTCATAATGAATATTTAAATGCTTTATTCTTTTTCTTGATCATCTTTAACTGCTCGTACGAATGTTAGTTACTTCGCTTAACTCCACCTATTGGACTCTGCGACTCCATGCCATGTTAACGTTGTCATGCACACTTTTCTTTTTCCCTGTACTTCGAGGATGAGGACGCCCTTTCTTATTGGAGGGGGGAGGTTATGCGTTATAATGATTTGATAGGATATAATTATCCAACTCCACCATGATTTGCTGATTGGATTGATGAATTAGGGCTGCATTTATAAAAATCTTTTTCTGATTGACCGATCAGTATTGTTGCATTTAAATAAAAAAAATTATATTATTAAAACTCTTGCATGCAGCATATTCGTTCTTGTTCAATGCTAAAACAATAGAAGTAAGGATACTTCATGCAGAATAATGGAATTGTTATAGGAGCACAACAAGCATGGGAGGCAATGCCATTCGCAATGAGCCCACACTATTGCAATTAATAGAACATGCTCGAGCAATTCTTGAACGCGTCGGGTGTATACAGTACCTGATCAGGTTGTAGGGTTTCATAGTGATGTTGCATTGGAGTTTTTGTAGAACTTATAGAATGGACACACAACCGTGAAAGGAAAAGCCATAACAATCTCTGAAGGGGTCATAACGGAGATCTCAAGACTCTCGACGGAAGGCATAAAGGGGACTGAGAAGCATGTACAACTGCAGGAAGCTGTTGAAGGATTCAAAGAGTCGTGAAGAGATGATACACAAAGGAAAAGGTATTCAGCCTATGTCCTTGAAGGAGCCATGGAGAGAATTCACAACAATTGTTCAGAAATATATCACTTATGATGATCGACAGGATGTGGTATGGTCTAGACACCTTAAGCTATTAGAAATACTTAGGAAAAAGATTGTAGTTAACTTGTCATTCCTTTTAAATTCTTTAATACACGATGTAACTATCCGAGTTAGAAAAGCCAAGAAACCACAGGGTACAATTAGCCATCATGGTCTAATTAAACTCATTGTCACTTGAGAAATAACCCAACAACAATTAACCTGGGACAATTTTGTAAATCTTGTTATACCTTCATTAGAAGAAGACCCAGGAAATGCACATACATGATCAGGTGTTGACCAAGTTGTAGATAATGTTGATGAACCAAATAATGAACAAAAAACCTTAGGGGCAATAGTCTCAGGGAGGGCACGAAAAAGGAAAACCTCTGCTTTATCTTATGACCCTACAAAACCAAGACGTTATGAGAGCATAAGGGCACAACATAACATTACAGAATTGACAGAGGAATTGGGACCGTCTTATAAACCCCTCGCAATCCCACATGATGTTTTTCCATAAGGTGACGAAGAAAAGTTTTCCCGAGTTTTTGAAAACTTGGGAATGCTCTTCGAAGAGGAAACTCAATATGGACATTTATAGGATCAGGACCACACCCCTAGCCAGTCTACCTCTGCCGATAATTCTGGTCATGCAAAAACTGTACCGTCCTTTGGAAATATAGAGGGAAGTCAATCTAGACACTTGCAGGATCAAGACTGTGTCCCTAGCCAGTCTGCCTCTCCCAAGGGCTCTGGTCATACATAAATTTTACCATCTTCTGGAGATATGGAGGAGTCACAGGAGTAAGGGGGGACAAATTTCCTCTATAGGAAGAAGTCCCGAGCTAGAAAATCAAATAGAAAGAAGCCCTGAGTCAGAAACTCAGTCAGGAGATACTGTTTTAGTAAAAAATGACCCTAATAATGATATAACCCCTCTTTTGCCTGAAACAAATATGGTTGTTTCTTCTCCAATCAAACATATCACTAAGGAGGCAAGGGAAGCAGATAGTGCAGGAGAATAAAAAATTGAGGAAAAAGATAAAACACTTGAGGAAGTGGTTGAAAGAAGTGATCAAGGCTTGCAAGAACAAAGTAGAATCGAATACCATTTGTACTCAAAGTGAAAACCTCCTTCAGACCACTAGAACACAAACAAAAGACACCCCTGTAAATTCAGTTGGAATTCAAGCTGAAATACATCATACTGAAATCGCTGGAACCTAGACTAAATACATTTTCACCTGTTCGACGGAGACTTAGACAAATTTCTCTATAGACCTGATGGATGTTGCAGTTCAAACAAACTTCTCAGAAAATTCTCAAGTAATAGATACAACAGAAACAGTTGCTCAGACCAACTCGGTGGTAACCTATGATACAATTGTCTAGACCGAGAACACACCCCTGTACACTCCTTTGGTAAGGGAGGCTACCATTCGAAAGTTACAGAAATAATTAGCAGAACTACAACATACTCTAGCACAGTATCAGAGAGAAGTGGTACCTCTGCAGACTCATAAGGATCAATTGATGAGCTGACTACAATAGAGGATGAGACTTATGCTAGTCTTAGCATTGATCAAACAAAAGTAAAATAAGTACAAAATCAGCTTCAGAAAGCTATAGATAAAATTAAAATTATTTGCTCCATTTATTCAGATGCCTTGTCTTGTAGGTCACCTGGTACCAATTATGCATTGTTTATGCTTGAAAGCTATTTTCTATTAAAGGTAAAAGCTATCCAGGCCAGTAAACCAGTGGAATTTAAATAAACCCCAGAATTTATTCAATGCTACAAATAGTAGAATGAAAAGGTGAAGCATCTTCTCTGTGAATTATACTTACGCAAATTTTTTCTAGAGGACGGAAGGGATGCTAACCCTAGCCCCTTCATCAGAGATGTTCAATTTCAAGCCTTCATTTCTTTGCCCTATAATTAGATTAAGTGGGTTAAGTCATATAAAATTTTCCAGAAAAGGGAGCATGAATTAGATCTGTGGGAGGGGAGAACATACACCTTTTTGTACAACACAAACGCTTTATGGAAAAACCAAAGATTGTGGCCTTTGTAGGTCCATTCCATAAAGATATTGTAAAATATGGAGTGGAATATTTCCAGGATATTAAAGTAGAAGCCCTACTTTCTGCAAAATAGAGATGGATGGCTTCCTCCAATGTAATCAAGAAAAAAGAGCCGTTAGGTTACAAAAATTTCAAAGCTGCTACTTCTCGTTTGGTTAAGTTCAAAAATCTTATCTTATGCATGGGCCCTACATGGATATGCTGCCAATATAGAAGCCCCATTATTTGGTATCCACCTGACGGGTACCATTTTGACTATGAATTGGAAGAACGCCAAGAAGGTCGAGCATTTGCAATGCTTAAAGAGAAAAATGGTTTTCAGATATATCCAGAAGAGACCTATCCTGCTTATTCCTTAACACAATTACATGTTAATCATATTCTTGCATGAGGACATGCAAAAAGGTAAGTAGGGGAGTATGTTGGGTCACAAAAAGGTATGTTTGTACCCTTACATTACTTAATAAATCACTGTCTTTTATATATTTTTCTTCATTCTTGGAAAGGATTTCGAAGAAAATATTGTGAAAGTTAGGTAAAATCAATCATCGACATCTTGCATGTTTTTAGCATGAAAAGACTAACTTTTTCTTGCTTTTATGCATAAGAAATCGGAATTGGACAAATGTTGTTCAGTGGATAGAACGACATTGCCAAACCAGGAGAAGACCGTTCCTTGACTGTACGAGATAGAAAAATATATGAACGAGAATGCTAATTCAACAAACAAAAATCCGATCATTTAGCTGCGAAATCCCGAGGATCTCTCGATTCTTAGGATTCACTTACATCCATTAGTTTTCCATTAGGCTATATGATACCGATGGGTGAAAAGGATCGGAACGATTTGACTCTTACTCGTTCTTGTATCTTTGTATTGAAGAAGAGAATATTTTGACATTACAATAATTTTGCTCCTTTATTATTTCAATTAATGAGCAATACAAAGATCTTTTCTTAGTCATGTTTTGAGATTTATCAGCAGTAAAGTCTGGAGGCTTTAGGCCCGGTCACTAGAAGATTCATTGCTCCTTTGTGTTATAACTATTTCCTTATTGCTTGCAATTCTTTGTTACTGTTCTTTTATAGAATCAAGTTATTCTTTATATCTGCATTTGAAATAGATCTTTAACGCTGTAGCTTTAATGCTGTTCTTTTAATGAATTGCATAGAATAAGTTGAGCATTACGATTGATTGATTCTTTTTCTGATTCATGTTCATGATTGAAGTAGTTACATATTTTTTATTACTGTAGTGATTCTTTCCATTTACTAGATCAGACAATAGCCCATTAGATATGGTTTCTTTTACTGCATCTGCTTGAAATTCATTTCCTTTGCAAAACAATTACAATTGGATTTAGATTTGTGGTTTGAATTGTCTTTGATTGAACTTCAAGAATTAAGGATTTGTTAATACATTCTTGCAACGACTTGATGAAATATTAGACTCATTTAGTTATGTAACAACCTCTGACCTCTATTACATAGATAGTGGTGACATCCTTGAAATAAACAGACGAATCCTAGGTTGATAATGTAATGTAGGAATTAAGATTGATTTAAATAGTCATCTTAGTGCACCAACACACACCTCCACCCACGGGGTTGACCAAGCCATCTAGAAGAGGTGCAATGTTAGGTATTGCCCCTCCACCTTTTTTTTTAATTAATTAATTAATTAATCATTTTTTAAAATTGAAATTATCTATCTATATATCTATATATATATCTATCTATCTATCTATCTATCTATCTATCTATATATATATATATATATATTATATTCAAATTTATTAATTAAGAGTGTCAAGAGGGGGGAAAATGCATTATGGTCCAGAGGAAACTAATTTTTTTTTTAGTATTCAAGGGTATAAAACATTTGAAAAACATCCAACCAGAAGCTTATGGTTACTTCTAAAGCCTTCAATTGGCTAAAGAAAATCAAGTCCATTCAGTGTTGGGAGATTCTCTTCTCATACTTCAACATATGGTCAAGGGGTCCACTCCAAAGGAGAAATATTTAGAGATTCTTATGAAAAGAATGAGCAAAGTGGTAGAAGCGATATCTCAATAACATATTTTCATGTTCTTCATGACTTGAATAGAAGTTAATTATTCTGCTAATGAAGGTTGCAAGCTAGGGATGGTGGAGTTTAGAGTTAATGGCCTTTTCAAGCATTTTATAATCCCTAAATAAGCTTGAACTCAATCTCTCTGGATAAATCAAGAATGGAACAAAAAACATTTCGTTACATAAAAAAATAGTGGGAGCCATGGGAAATGTGGCAACGTAAATCATTATTAAGCATGCAAACAAGCTAAGCACTTATATCCCACTCACTATACGAATTGTGCGATACAAGATGACAATCATTCTCTAGCATTGAAGTATATAATTCCCTTCATTTTAGATCTGGCATGGGTGGGTTGATATTGTTATCCAACAAGGGATAATTATAAAGAGTAACGTTGCTCGGTTGTCTCTGAGAGGTGGGATTCATGTGAAGGGTTGGCTTGATATTTTCTTGCTGCCAACCTTCATTGGATATCAAAAAAAGGGGTAATAAATTTTAAACTAAGGTGATAGTATTGGCATTCTTTCAGCCTTGGAAAGTTGCCCCGAGTATTAGTGAATTTTGGTTGAAGAGGGGACAATTTCCCTTCGACTCGAGCTCATGCTACTACAACAGAAGGAAGATGAAAAGATTTATTTCTCTATAGAATCATTCTCTTCATGGTGCAAGTAATACATTTGTTAGTCATAAGGTTGATCATTTAGCTATTAAATTTCATGCCATTAGTGTGGATATAGTAATTTTGAATGAGGAAAACCTCAAAAATAGGATGAAAAGAGCCTCTTGTGCATGTTTGGAATTATGGAATAGTTATTTGTATTTAAATTAGGGTGTTCCTTGATTGAATTGGGGAGATTTTGGTGGGTATATTTTGTTCACGGAAAATTATCAGTTGTGAGATCCCATTTCCAACCTACTAATTAGTTCGTGGTGACATTTGAAGAATTTTGTTTGGTTCCGCCCGAATGTACATTATTTTTGGTGAGATTCCTCATAGGCTCTTGGATTTGGAATGTTCCTTGGTTAATTTGGGATATTCAGCTAGAAAAATTACATTCCTGGAAAACTTTCGGTTAGGGGAGTCGACAATCAACTTAGTAATTTGGTTGTTGAGGGATTGTTGTAAACATAGTGTGTTTCCACTGATTCACTCGTTGGGTTCAATGAGAGGCCCTAAGGGCTCTTGTCTGATACATTTTCAAGCCATGTTTTGTGGGTGCTGTGTTTCTCGTAGAACATTATTCAAAAATTTGAATTTCTATATTTTATACTTGGTGAAAGTCATTGTTGCTAGATTTAGTGCTAGTGTAATCATGGGGTGCAACCATAAGAAGGTGATAGCCTAGCTTGCAGAGTATATTGATTCTCTACAACTAGACGTCCTAAATATTAAATTAAAACATAATGAAAACATTGCATCAACTACTTGGGTGATGAAAGATCAGCATGGACTGAAAACAAAAGTAGCTAAAAATTAAGAGGAAGTGGATTTGTTGTGTAGGAAAATTGAAGAGCTTGTAACGAACAAAGTTCATAAACATAACATAATGCTCAAAAGATTTGAAATAGGTAAATATCTATATATAAATGTATAAAAGGTTGAGATGATGAAACTATTACAAACGAGGGCCTACTTATATACCTAGGCAGGTTCCCCTTTATGAATGATCATGTCCTTAGAGACATGTCTCTTCTATACTAATAAATAATTAATCATTATTATGATTGTCATTATTATTTATATTTTACATAATATATATTATATATACGTAAATATAAACTACGATATTTGATATAGTTTATTTAAACATCACAAACTAATATATAATAATACTACCGACGATATATATAACTGACGACGTTCACGACTTACTTCTGTATCTCTCTACTATATATAATCATATTCATAACATTGCCTTCCTGTTCAGAAAGATTTGTCCTCAAAGCTTATTGTTGACAAGGCGTATCCTCTATTTCTTTGTCTTGTAATCTATTCATATCTTTCGAAATTTCTTTAATTTGTCATCTTTGATGATATAACTTGATAAGATCCTCTGAGTAGTAAAAATAATTGTCGAAGTGAGAAGGAATTTGACCATCCTAAATTAATCCTCTATGAAATATTATGGTTACTAGATACTTCATGGGAATTTTTATCACAAGACTAAATTGCACTGACATTAGTATTTTTTTGAACATAAGTTCATTGTTTTTGTTTTGAGCAATACTATGATATCCAAAATTTCACAAATTTCTAAGGCATATCACAATTCCTCAATTTTGGGCATTGGGGACAATTTTGGCATATGGGACTCAGGAGAAAAGGAGAATTGCAACCTCAGTGGAAGGTGGGGGCCACCCAAAGGTGGGAATTCATACTAGTGAGAAGAGGATAGAGAATAGGTGCGCATTAGTGGAAGAAGGGGCCCACCAAGAGAGGAGAGGGCCATCAAATTATAAATAGAGCATGGAGGCCTTCATTTTGGGGTATCTTTTGACCATTTAAACTTCTAATTATAGTTCTCTTGGATATGTTTAGCACAAGAATATGAGTGTTGTTTAGCACCAGGAATTCTAAGCAGAATTCAAACCCTTCCTTCAAAGAACTTCGAGTGTCTCCCTAGTGAGGAATTGAGGAGTCCATCTAGGGCTTCTCCAGGATCTATATTGTAGGGATACTTTAGCAAAGTGCATTTCTTAGGTGCAAAAGGGAAAACCGATTTGGCTATTGCATAGGATAAGTAGGGGATTTGTGAGATAAATTACAAGGATACATTCTCATTATTTCAACAAAATTTTGGAGGCAAGTTGTTGGGTTGGAGTAGGGACAATCTTGTGGGCCAGTTCATTTATCTTTTGGCAGTGCGTGGAGGTGGACTACGCAAGACTGCATAGGAATTTTGTGGACCGAGTTAGCAACCCTATAGTAGCTTGGAAATTCATTTCCTTAATATTTCACTATACCAAACTAGGTTTCCTTGTCTCATTTATTGTGTCGTTTAAGGCTGAGTTAAATGTAGGGTCTACCTTCACCCAAATATGATATCAATTGCATATTTATCAATTTAAAAAACTTTCCAGGTTCAATATATGTATCAAACCAACACATTGAATTTCCCTTTCTTTCCATTATGCATGTTTGCTTCGCAATGAACTATTAGGGAAACATTATGAGTATTTATGGGTTGTATTCTTATGTTGTTATTTTCTCTATCCCCACGTAATCCTTAATTAAAGTTTAGTATGAAGACTATATATCACCTAACTTGTAATGATACCAATCATAACATTGTTTTATGTCATTTCTGAGTATTATTTACCATTTTAACTACTGGTATGAAGTTTGGTAATGCCCTCATGCCATTGTATATTAATTCATAAAAAAAACAAGTGAAGATTATACCTACATCAATATGCTTACTAAGTGTTTCACAAAATGGTTCACCGAAAGACTCATTGAAACTCAGTTAAAACTCAGAAATTTAAGTGCAAATTTGGAATTATTTTAGTTGGGAACATTACAGATACAAATATGCAAACTGATTGAGTTGTCTACTCTTGTGATTTTGATGTTAATAAATAGTTGTTTTGGTTTGATTTTCCCCTATCATGTGTTTGGAAATTCCTCGATTTACGTCAAATACTGATGTTGTTGAGTTGGTTACATAATCTTCATTTGGATTTTTCATCCTCTGAATTGCAACATCGAAATATGTTTTTTTGTTCAATTTGATTTTCATCTTCTTGATTTGTGATATTCAATTGATCAATATTTGTTCCTTTATCATCGTTTCCTTTCAATTCCCTATTAGAGATCTGGGAGGAGTGACACAAATGCATATTCTTCCCCCATCTGCTCTAAAAAAATTTCATGGTTTGGAAAATGTAAATCGAGATACATTCTTAGTTTAGTTTGAAATATTTTGTAGAGGATATGGTTATTGTACTAATGATCAAAGGTTGCAAGTATTTACTCTTAACCTAAAAGGAGAAACTCTCTGATGGTTCATGAGCCTTGGTGGGAACTACATTCAAACATGGGAAGACATTAAGAATGCATTCTTGAAGAAATATCAAGACTATTGTGAAGCCAATGAAGACATTTTTGGAATGATACAAGGGGAGAATGAAATTTTTGAGGACTATGTGGAGAAATTTTGATACAAACTTCAAAAAGAAAAGCATAAACAATTAGATACCTAAAAAATCCTACTCAAAGGAATCAAAGATGAATTTTTAGAACTCTTAAATATGACGGGAATAGGTGATGTTTTTCAGCTACCATAGGATGATGTTTGTGAATTATGCATGGGGTATTAAAGAGGAATCTCTAAGACTGGTAATCATTCTTGAGAAATTTCCTCTCAATTTTTGAAATTTCCTATAAAAATAAGAGTTACAAGAGCCTTTCTAAATTCAGAATTGGATGATTTACAAGAAGAAAAAAACCAAGTTAAAATTGAAGAATCATTACTGACATTATGCTTCGACTGTAGGGAGAAGCACTCCCTCAGAGAGTGTCCACTCAACAACATGAAATTTTACAGATTTTCTGAGGAGGTTCATTTAATAGAAAATTGACCTTCACTACCAGTGTTACTAGAAGTATTAAGGGAATCAAGTTAATAACCAAATCAACCACTAGGTATAACTCAAAACCTATCATCATTTAATACTTAGACTAATGGTTATTTTCCTTAGCAAGTTCCTCAACATATTTATAATCCTATAGTTCTATGGAAAACTTATAATTCTCCTTCGATTCAATACCCTACCTTATGGCCACAGTGGCCCTCTCCTTTGAGTCAGATATTCTAGTAACCTCAAATTCCCCACTAACTCCAATACATGAGCCACAATAACTATAATTTCCACCCAATTCACCATCAAGTTATCATCTCTCATGGTCCCAACTACCTGTGCAACATTACCCTAATCCATACCCTAATCCAAACTCTAATCCAAACCCTAACCCATACTCCAATCCAAATCATAACCCATACCCCAATCCAAACCCTAATCCATACCCTAGCCCAAAGCCTAATACAAAGCCTAAACCATACCCTTGTCCAAATCCTAATCCAAGCCAACATGTTGCACAATAAGTTAAAACACTTGTTCTTCTCGATGACTCCCATACTAAATGTAATGTCATATATTCTAGATTGGGGAAGGGAGTGAATTTGAGAACAAACCCTATTATTATAGAAAGTTTACCGTGGGAAGATCTAATCAAAATACCATTAGAGGAACAATTTGTAATTGGAATTTATCTTAAGATTGTTGTTGAAGTTCACGAACAATATCGAGAGACTGTAGAAATTCCATGTAGATTCAAACTTATAAATGTAATATGCTTAAACAATAGACTCAAATCTACTCTACTCATCAATGGAAATAATTAAATGATCATGAAATCATGAAGCATATAAGAGAAAGAATTCTATCACACATAACACAATAATTTCTTGGGGAAAGCCACAACTAAAAACCCCAAAATCCCTATTATCTGTATATTTCATTAGCTAGAAAACATGAGAAGATTACAATGCTTTGCTCAAGCCCATGCAACCTCTACACTATCTCTTTTTGTCTCACTTCTTCCTAGACAATCCTAGGCCAATACTTAGCCAATTTATTGCTTGCCCAAGTCCCTATTTCCTTGCATTGTTCCTTAAGGAATTAACCTCTATTTAATTTGGAAATTCCTCAATTATGAATTGTTCAATCCTCATAGGCATTCCTCTCACTGCATGCACCATTTCTTTAATATGGATGAGTTTGCAAATGATAATACATTATCCATGAACTCAAATCTCAAATGTGTCTTTCTTTCATATGACATGCATGAGTTAATTATGAGTGAATCTTCAATTTACTGGTTGACCATTGCAGGCAACACCACACTGTACTTTAGGCATCACCACATTGTACTTTAGCCAACACCACTCTACACTTTAGGCAACACCCCACTATACTTTAGCAAACACCACACTACACTTTCGGAAACACTCCACTGTACTTCACGCAATACCACACTTGACTAAAAACAACACCCCACTAGATTGCAGGAAACACCACACTACTAGACCTCCCACTAATTCCTCCATCAGTTGGAACTAGTTTAACTGAATTTAACTCAGTTAGACTGAATTAATTAATTACAACTAAAAATAAACCCAACTAGTGCTCCTAATCATAGGAGACACTCTACATGACTCCAGTTAGACCCTCAACTCGAATTAATTTATGAAACTAAGTCAAATAAAATTAGTTAATTATTACAAGTTGTCATGAGATCTGGAATTACAATTTTATTCCCAATTTAATTCAAGGACAAAATTAAATTAGGATTTTCTTGTTGCATTTTCAACACTCCCTCTCAACAAGAAAGGGATTATATACTACCCTGATCCTGCCTCTATGAAACTCAAATTTGTATCTTGACAATGACTTTGTCAAAATATTTTCATCCTGTTCCTCTGTAGGAATGTACTCCAACAATATGATTCTCCTTTGCACACAATCTCATAGATGGTGATACCAAATGTTGATATGCTTGGACCGGTCATGAAAAACTAGATTCTGAGAGAGTTTGATACAACTCTGATTGTCACAATAAATCATTGTAGGATCCATCTGCTGACAAAATAACCCAACAATGATCTTCCTCATCTAGATAGCCTCACAGGCTGCTTGACTCGAAGCCATGTACTTTGCTTCTATTTAACTGAGTGCAACTGATCTCTGCTTCCTGCTGTATCAAGAAACTACTGCTGACCAAACATTAAATATTCCCCCTGATGTGATCTTCCTATTGAATGGACTCCCTTCCCAATTTTCATCTGTGAAGCCTTGAAGCTTCACTTCCTCTGTTCATCTATACCAAAGACCAAACTAAGTGGTATCTATGAGGTATCTCAACACATGTTTAGCTTCCTTCCAATAGAGTTTGGTTGGATTAACCATTGCTTGAATAAGATGGTTAACTGCAAAACATATGTCCGGTCATGTGTTCACCAAATACATAAGTGAACCCACAAGCTGTCTGTAAATAGTAGCCTCCACTTCCTTCCTCTAGTTAACTGAAAGAGGAGTCTCCATGGGTTTGCTTCTCTCCATGTGGAACTTCTTTAGTATGTTGTCATACTTTCCCTGAGAGACAAAAAACTCCCCATCTCCTTGCCATACTTCCATACCAAGGAAATAATGCATGAGCTGTAGGTCCTTCATCCCGAATTCTCTTGCAAGATCCTCTTTACAATATTTTATCATATTCTCATCACTTGTTAGAATCAAATCATTGACATATAATACTATAATCAACAATTTACCTTCAACGAAAATATGGTAAAGGTTTGCATCTGCTTCAATTTTGTTGAAGCCCAACCCGATGAAATAAATGTCAATCCTAGTGTACCAAGCACATGGTGTTTGTTTTAGTCCATACAATGATCGTTTGAGTCTTCACACATGTGAATTTCTATTGAAGGTCTCAAATCCTTCCAGCTGCTCAATATACACCTCTACCTCAATCACACCATTGAGGAATGATGCCTTCACATCCATCTGATGTATCTTCCATCTCATCTGCACCAAAAGTGATATAATAGATCTGATTGAAGAGTACCTTTCTACTGGAGAAAAGGTCTTCTTGTAATCAATTCCCTCCACCTGAGAGAACCCTCTGGCCACAAATCTGGCTTTGTGTTTCTCCACACTCCCATCTCCTGCTTGCTTTACCTTGTAAGTCCATATGGAACTCACAACTGAATTGTTTGCTGGTCTTGGAACCACTTCCCAAACACTGTTTCTGATAATGGAGTCATACTTCTCAACCATGAAATCAACCCATACTGGTTGCTGCAATGATTCCTCGAATGAGGATGGATCAACCTCTACACTATCGATCATTAGATCCATGTAGCTAGTGTGTTGATTTGGTGACCTCCTCTACGTGTGCTGTGATGTGGGTGCTCCCACATTATCTCTAACATCATGCATCAATATCTCAACCTCTCTGGTGTGCTTCCTTCCAACTCTAGAAGTCTCTGCATGAGTGGGTGCTTCCACTCTCTTCTCCTCTGCATGTGGCTATTCCACATCATCCCAAGTTTCTTCCTTAGGAGCTGAAATATCATCTTCTCCATGCAACTTAAGATATATCTCAAGGGAACATCTCAAGGCCTTCTCTTCATAGAAATTCACATCTCTCCTAACCACTACCATCTTGTTAGATAATAGGTACACCCAATAGTTGTGAGGTGTATCAATGTACCCCACAAATATGCCCAACTCAAATGTTGGCTCTATATTTTTCCGTGCATCCTTGGTAACATGATAGTAAAATGATGAACCAAATATCTTGAAGTGTGCCACATCTAGTTTCTTACCTGAAAAAGCTTCTTTTGATTTGGTGTACTCATCCCCATAATTCGATGAGGACTTCTGTTCTGTAAATAAACAACTATGTTGCATGCTTTAGCCCACAAGTGCAATGATAATCCCTAATCGTGTAACATCACCCATACAACTCCCACAATACTTTTGTTCTTCCTTTCATCCACCCCATTTTGTTGTGGGTTATGAGATGCTATTAACTCACATCGAATTCCTTCTGAATTCATTCGACACATATTCTCCATTGTTATAAGTTTTTTGAGATTTAAGTTTCCTTCCAGTACTTTCTTGAAAAGCATTTTAAATTCACAAAATTTAGTGATTGTTTTATCTTTTTTTTGCATGAAGAAAATCCAACACTTATGAGAAAAATCATCAACAAATATTACTTAATACCCATGCTTGGCTATGGAGACTCTCAAGAACGGTCCTCACACATCTGAGTGAGCTTTGTCAAGGATCATTTTCACTAGACTGTCTTTATTATGAACGGAATATTTTGTGTACTTCCCCAATGTACACCCTTTGCACATGTCTCTCTACTCTAGTGTACCCTTGGGAAGTCCCGTAGAAAGTTGTTGCATGATATTCAAAGCTATGTGGTGTACGTAACCCAATATTATATGCCACAACTCATCGATGTCTCAGCTCTTCACCTTCTCTACTTTTGTTCTCAAAGAAGCACAATCTTCTACATCCAATTTGTAGAGGTTATTCACATGAAACCTATCCACTTCACTTGTCCTGAGGCTATGTGACTAAGGAAATCCTTTCCTTTTCTAAATATCACATCATAGCCATGGTCATTCAACATGGAAACTAAAACCAAATTCTTCTTCTAACTCGAAACATACATTACATATTTTAATGTGAGAGGAGAACCAGAATCCCTTTGAAAGGTAACAATACTGATGTTGGTTGCATTATACCTCCAATTATCTCCCATTTCGATGTGCATATGGATTTCCTTCTCCTCCAAGTCACTGAAGAGTCTTTGTTGGCAGTCATGCAGAATGAGGCTCCACTATCCATGTACTATACACTACCCATCACCGATGTCACCATGCAAGCGATGAGGGTGAAATCTAGCTCGAATTATGAAGCAAGAACTTCACCTGTCACTCCTCCTAAGGGCTTCTTGCTAGCCTTCTTCTATGGACACTTCGTGGCATAGTGTCCCAACTCGTGACAGTGAAAAAATTTAATCTTCGACATGCCCTTATTCTTTCCACCCTAACTAGAATCTGATTTGGAATGGGATGACTTCCCCTTCCCTTTATTCACCTTTCTAGCTAAGGCATAATTCTCCTCATATTCATGCTTGGATGAGGATCCATTTATGATGTTCCATCGAATCTATTCTTGCACCAAGACCAACCACAAATGATCCCACTCTAGAAGCTTCTCCTTCCCATTAACTCAGTCTCGGTAGCTATGCCACCTCATGAAAAGGCCTAGGAGTGATAGGCTCACCATATCATCTTCAAAAACTATAACACCGACACTTCCAAGCTCATCCTCACATTGGGTGAACTTCGACAATTACTTCGGTATAATGTCGCCCTTCTCCATCTTGATTTTATGAGATTTCCTTTAGTGCCAACTTCCTATGGTCATTGCCATTTTTAGATAGGTTTTTCAAGGCCTTCTACATCGAAAATGGAATCTCCTTGCCATGGAGGTCCGAGACAATATGATATCAATCTCCTTCTAGGATAATCCTTCTCGCCTTTGCAACACATTTTCTCCACTCTCCCAGATCTTAAGCATTAACTGACTTAGGAATATATTTGTCTATGAATTCCTTAAGCCCATTGTCTTCCAACACTACCTCCATCATGTCCTTCCAAGAAATATAGTTCAAACTACCCTCAAGGGAATATTTGAGTCTCAATCTGTAGAACGACATCCTGCTGGTTCTGAAATATGACACTGCAAATTCGATTTCACCTGCAAAATAAAAACTCAAATTATCCTCTTCTACAATGATTAAGATCCGTTACCATGTATAAATTCCTTGTAGATTCAAATTGCTAGTTTTAATATTCTAAAACATACTCTTGAATCTACTCTAGTGCTCATCAACAGAAATAATTAAACGATGGAGAAATCATGAATCATATAAGAGAAAGTATTCAATCACACATAACACAATGATTTCCTGGGGAAATCCACAACTAAAAACACCTACTATCTATATGTTGCATTAGTCAGAAAACGTGAGAAGATTACAATGATTTTCTTGAGCTTGAGTAACTGCTACACTATCTCTATCTGTCGCACTGCTTGCTAGACAAGCCTAGGCCAATACTTAGCCAATTTCTTGCTTGCCCAAGTTCATATTTCCTTGCGTTGTTCCTCAAGGAATTAACTCCTATTTAATTGGGAAATTTCTCACTTATGAATTGGGAAATCCTCGTAGGCCTTCATCTAGCTACATGCACCATCTGTTTAATTTGGATGATTTCACAATTGATAATACACTATCCCTGCAATCCAATCTCAATTGGGTCTTTCTTTAATCTGACATGCATGAGTTAATTATTAGTGAATCTTCAGTTACTGCACTTCAGCCAACACCACACTATACTTCAGGCAGCACCACATTGTACTTCAGGCAACACCACATTGTAACTCAAGAATCACCACACTGCACTTTAGGCAACACCCCACTATACTTCAAGAAACACCACACTCGACTGCAGGGAGCACCCCACTAGACTGCAGGAAGCACCACACTACTAGACATCCCACTAATTCCTCCATTAGCTGGAACTAATTTAACTAACTTTAACTCAGTTAGACTGAATTAATTAGTTACTTTAATTGACCTCCCACTGATTAATTGACTTTAATTCAACTAGTGATCCTAATAGTAGGAGATAGTCTACATGACTCTAGTTAGACCCTAAACTTGAATTAACTGAGCTAAATAAGTCAAATTAACTTAATTAACTATTACAAGTTGTCATGAGATGTGGAATTACAATTTTATTCCCAATTTATTTCAAGGACAAAATTAAATTAGGATTTTCTTGTTTCATTTTTGACAGAGACAAACCCTAGAATTTCACTTAACAATCCTTGCCAACATGAGGAAAAAACTTTGGAGCATAATATTGAGGAGTATCTTTCTTTTCTTTCACTAGACCCCTTATGCCTCCAAGGGAGTGATTATAAAATTGTGAAAGACTTGTATGAGTTAGTGAATCATGAGTATGTGGATCCTACTAAAGCTTGGTTTCAAACAATCGTCAACACACCTCGTTCCCTCATCATTCAACAACTCTTGGTACCATATCAATTAAAGAGGCCGATTTTTCATACTCCAATATGTGTTGAAGTTTAATTTTCAAAAACTAGTGTGAGTATATTTAGCATTGTGTTACACACATGGCTACACTAGAAGTACTCCTACACTTGAAGGATTTCCTCTCTCTAAATTAAGGTAGGGTAGTATAAGAGCAATGAATAAACATGCCATCTAAAATAAAACAATTATGACAAAACTACAATTCCCTAAGGCACAACTACTAAAATTTCTGTTATTACGCACTCATGTGGTAAGACTTATCAGGTGCAATTCACTCTTAATGTTTCAATATTTTGTACAGTGACTTTGATTTTTGGTTAGCTATGTCACATGGATGATATAATTCATTGATTTAGTTAGGGGGATTTGTTGTTACAATTTCCATTCATAAGCCCAAAACCCTAACCATGGCTTAGAAATTCGAACAAGTTTCTATCTGTGAAATATTTTGAGTTTCTCTTTGAAGGCATTGTTGAAAAACCTCATATGGTAGACTAGTCCTATAAAACCCTAATGAGATTTCACAACAACACTATCATGATTAACTCAAGGAATCTTTCAATCATTATTTGAGATGCTTATTATACATCCATTTTTTGTAAGGAACCGACAATACAACAAATAAATCTCTTGCATGAGGACATGCAAGTTGATTGACATGGGGGAGATGTTAGGCCCTAGAATTGTTATATTTTTGCCTCCATGATGCCTTATTTTACCCCCTTGTTTTACCAATCTTGACCCTTTTAACATGCACTCCCTCATATTTTTGATGCAATAATGAAGAATTGGGTTTAATGTGTTATTTTAATCAACATTTCTTCTTTTATGTATGATTTCGAAGAGTTTATGATTTTTATGAGTCTCTATATGAGTTATACAATTCTTACACCAAAGTTAAAGTATGTATCAATCACTTTATAATTTGAGCTTTCCACATAGGCCAATGCTAGATGGAAGTATGGATACTTGTTTGAGACTATTTTGGAGCTTATGTGACAGTCAAAGGCACACTTATATTTCACTAACCTGTTCTTGCACCAAGTTCAGTTTCTGCACCAAGTACAATTCCTGCACTAATTTAGGGCTTGACCTATTCGCACACTTCTGGAAGAAAATCGAGACATGGATTTTCTTCCTAATGATATTTTCATGCTCCCATGAGTCAGAATGCACCCATTTTGTACAGATGTATTTTTAGAAAATAATTAATACTTCAGCCCCAAATTTGCATAGTTTTCAAACTTTCAACTTCCTCTTCGATTTTCGTGCATATGAAGGTGAATCTCAAAAGTTACAGGACATGGGTTTTTATCCTAGTATAGGAAATTGAGTAAGGTGCATGCTATCTTCCAAAAATTTCCATGGTTTGGGATATACGAAGGGTTCTTTGAGGCAAATTTGTAAAAAATTACATTAAACCTAGATTTGTAAAAGTATCCAAATAGTCAATTTCATGTGCGATTTTTGAAGCAATAGAGTTGAATTAGAAAATTTCAAGACATGGTACTTGTCAAAAATATGGAATATTAGGGTCCATGTGAACAACGCTCCAAAATTCATCATGATTAGGAAGATATGAAAGATTCTTTGGGACCAATTTGTTAAAAATGCACAAATTTCCAGAATTCCAAATCATCCACATATTTGTAGAAAATGAGTTGTTACAACCTAAATTTGTAATGATAAATGTATAAGAAGACCATCCTTGACCTGTGCTAGGGGGATGATATTATTTTAATTTAATTTTGTTGGTTTGGACCTTGAGCATATGGTTGTTCATGTAAAAGACTTATATGATTTACTTTAAAAGCTTCTAATGTCAGGTTTTCTCCTCACTTATTGTGCATATTATGATAATTTTTTCTCTGTGATTTAAGTTCTTAAACGAGGGCATGAGCTAGACTAGTAGGGCCCACCAAAGCAATTCAACATCCCTCTATTTTTATAATACTTGTGTGGGTTTGCAGATCTATTTATGGCATGTATTTTGTTATAAGATTGGTGTGTCAATAATAAAATTTATTTGTGGGTTTGTTGGATCCATCGATGCCTCTTTTATGTTCTGTTTTATCCATTAATTCTAGTACTTTGATCTACAGTTGATTAAGTATTGATATCTAGGAAGATCTAGATCAAAGGCGTGAGACTCTTTTTAAAGCATTGTATCTTGTTAATTGTACAACCAAATAAGTATTATATTGCAATAATACGTTGTCACACACACACTTTTTATTTTATTTCATTATGATATTGGTCACCTTGGGGTTTTAATTTCATATGGATCTAGTACAATGTAATGTAGTTATTGAAGCATCTTTGGGAGAGCTTTGACCTATAACCCTTAAGCCATTGTTGGCCAGAGAGTGAAGGAAACTTTGAAAACTTGGAGATCCCCTATCCCCACACATATATAACATTATTTTTTCCATAGACCTTTAGGATTGTATTGTTACATTGTAACCTGGAGTGGCAAAGAGTATAATAAGAACCTTCAGATCTTAAAGAGTTGATGGCCCTGTCATGACTAGTGTTTAAGACTCGTTCTGAATCTACTTGAAGCTTTTTAAAACTATCAAAAATTTAATAACTACCAAGAAAGAGTCCTGAAAATGTTGCTTTGGCATAATATATATCTTTACGATCTCCTTTGGTGTGTGGTGGATTGATATAAGGTAGAAAATGTATACTTGAACTTATGAGGTTGCGTGTTTAAGAGTTGTGACTACCGAGGACAGTAGAGGGAAAGTTTCATACGGCCATATAGACACTATGTCACCACTTAAACATATTGACTTGCGAACCTCTGAGATTTTGGATTGCAATCAGGGTTTAGAAAAGATATAACAAGACTTTCTAAATTTCGATGTGAGTTGATTACTTGGATTTGTGTTGAAATTCAATTCATAATTGAAGCCTTGATTCTAGTATTGAAAACCCTAATCATTCAAGATATTAGAAATTTATTGGAGATTTTTTTTTAAACAATTGTGAATGTGAGTCGTCCATTGGTTCATAGTTGATCATTATAACAAAGGGTATGTTTATTTCATTCCATTTGATTATCTGATTCATTATTACTTTTACCTTTTATCCTTGTAGGCAATGAAACCCATGTACTTTGTTCTTTGAACAACATTGTAGAAATTTCACTTGTAGAACAAACTGATATATGCAATGTCCTAAAGCATAATACTTGTTCTACTTCTACGAAACATTAAGTGGAAGCATAATCGAATTCATGAGCAACATCAAGTAGAAACATGCATAACTGATCAAGAGAAATAATTACACATAACACCAGATATATCTAGGGGAAAGCACCAACATAAAACCCCAACCATGTATTATCAATCAAGTGGAAATCCTCTCCACAATACAAAAAGAATAAGCTCTCAAGCTATCCAGTTCTTAATGAACTATGAAGATATGAAGATATGTCTCATGAGCCAACCAAGCCTTGTATATTAAGGCTTTACCTATGGTCTAATCCCTATTTCCTTGCGAAGTTTGCTTAGGAAATAATAACAAAAGCATATGCAATTAATTCCAAACATACCAAGTCAACCATAGGTCCAACTATGCAATCCTTGAGGACACTAGTTCCTCATGCATGCAAGGAATATTCCATGGGAAGATCCAAGCATCTGATAGTACACTGTCCCTTATCTAATCTCAACTAGGTCTTTGACAGAACTGACATGCAACAATTATTCACGAGTGAATCCTCAGTTATCTAAAATAATAGTTGTCACATGCATGCAAGAATTAAAAAACTATATTTTATTATTTTAACAATTTGTTAAAATAATCTAACTAGACTTGACTAGTTAGAACTAAGTCAACTGATTCTCTCATTATAGAACTCATACTTATTCCCTCAATCAGTGGGACAACTCATGTACATGCTCACAAAGACTTTAAATTCGAATTTCCTTAACTAATTAACTCAACTGAATTAATTAAATAACATTTCCAATTGCTGTTAAGAACAAAATTAATTTTACTTCCTATAGATAGATTAGGGACTGCTATAAATAGGAAGGGACCCAGAAATGCTATTTTTAGAAATTTCTATTTTTAGCAGTTTCACCTCTCACCCAATGTGGCCCATGACCTCACTGGCCAAACTGCTATTTTTAGCACATTCTAAATTTAGCATTTCTTGTTGCACATTTTTCAACACTCCCTCTCAACGAGAAAGGATTCCTCTTGAACTCGATCCTGTAACTCTGGAATGTTCTACATGCAACACATCTAGATGGTCCACTTGCTCCAACAACACTTGGAACAAAAACACTCCCAAATGACCACTCTGTTGGGATAGGAACATAATCTGATGCTGAAGCTCGACCTGCTGTTGACAAGTGCTCCTTCTCTGACATCTGCGCTACTGCAACATCTCCATGCATATCATAC
>APFE031755525.1:66296-88948 GCA_000404065.3 Pinus taeda | reverse complement strand
CTCTGCCGCTCTATCCATATCTGTCTCTACCCAATCAGTTAGTTCCCGCTACTCCACATCAGGGCTCCTGTAGCAAGGTATCATCCGAGAGGTTGGGTACCTCAAGGATCCTGTCGCTCCTCCTTGGGACGATCACTCTATATCACCCCACCTCTTACCTGGAGGTATGGTTGCATGTGATCCATCAACCCACCTAGCTCAAAGTTCCCCCCTACTGGAGGTCTCTGCATGAGTAGATGTCTCTACTCGATCTCCACTCAACTTCCCCTATTGTGGCTGCTCCACCACCTCCTGAAGCTGCTGCACCAATCGTGGCTCCTCCACAATCATTTGAGACTTCTTCTAGCTCTGCATGTTGATAGGTAATATACCCTCCCTTTCAACCACCAAGTCTCCATTAGTTTCCTTGCTGCTCAAGGCTTTGCATGCATCTTGAACCTCAAGAGCATATAGGTTCTTGACCCATGAACCAATCTGCTTCACCTGTCTAGTGATGATGTGTCTAAGGAAAACCTTTCCCTTACCGAAGACTACATCATAGCCTTTGTCTTCCAGCATCACGATCGACACCAAGTTTCTCTTCAATCATGGTACATACTTGACATCGGTCAAGGTAAGGCAAGATCCATGCTTCCTTTGAAAAATAACTATGCCTACACCTGAGACACTATACTTCTCATCATTACCCATCACTATGAGTATCTGGAGATCTTTCTCCTCCAAAGTATACTAAACAAACTCTTGTCACCAGTCATGTGGAATCCAACTCAAACTATGAAGCAAGTGCCTCACCTTCAGATCCTTCCACTGATCCCTTCTTAGATTTCCTCCGTGGACAATTTGCAGCATAATGGCCCACCTCATGACAATGAAAGCATCACACTTTCGATTTGTCAACCTTCTTCCCATCATTGGAAGAACTGGATTCAGAAAGAGAAACCTTCTCCTTCCCCTTCTTCACCTTACTCGCTAAGACAAAACTCTCCTCATCATGCATGGATGAAGAAGAAGAACTATCTCTAATGCTCCATTTGATCTCCTCCTGCATCAAATCCGACCATAGTCATTCCCAATTTGGCAGTTTCTCCCTTCCATTCACCAAGTCCTGGTAGCTATGCCAGCTCTTAGGAAGGCCAAGGAGTGATAGAATCACCATATCCTCATTTTATGTCACGACCCCTACACTTGCAAGCTCATCCCTGCATGTGATGAGCTTGGTCAGATAAATAGAGATTGTCTCATCCCTTTCACACTTGATCTTTCGAAGTTTGTCCTTTAGTGCCAGCTTCCTCTGATCATTGCTATTCTGATATGAATCTTTCAATGTTTTCCACATTGCATGCAGAGTCTCCTTCCCATGGAGGCTTGAGATAATGTGATCTCGCACTCCCTCAAAGAGAATTCTCCTAGCTCTAGCCACACACTTCCTCCATTCCACCTGCTCAGTCTTTTTAGTAGGCTTAGGGATTTTTTGATCAATGAAATTCTTAAGACCATTATCTTCCAAAACTGCCACCATGCGATCCTTCCAAGCTATATAGTTTGAGCTGCCATCAAGGGCATACTCAAGCCTCAAACCATAGAACGCCAACGATGAAATAGAAGTGACAAGAACTTGAGATCTATATCTCAAATAATAAACTTCGAATTTCTCCTGCTAGTATATTGTTCTTGCTTGATCACCTATGCTCTGATACCATGTAGAAATTTCACCTGTAGAACAAACTGATATATGCAATGTCCTAAAGCATAATACTTGTTCTACTTCTACAAAACATTAAGCGGAAGCATAATCGAATCATGAGCAACATCAAGTAGAAACATGCATAACTGATCAAGGGAAATAATCACACATAACATAAGATATATCTAGGGGAAAGCACTAGCATAAAACCCCAACCATGTATTATCAATCAAGTGGAAATCCTGTTCACAATACAATAAGAATGAGCTCTCAAGCTATCCAGTTCTCAATGAACTATGAAGATATGAAGATATGTCTCATGAACCAACCAAGCCTTGTATATAAAGGCTTTACCTATGGTCCAATCCCTATTTCCTTGCGTAATTTGCTTAGGAAATAATAACAAAAGCATATGCAATTATTTCCAAACATACCAAGTCAACCATAGGTCCAACTACACAATCCTTGAGGACACTAGTTCCTCATGCATGCAAGGAATATTCCACAAGAAGATCCAAGCATCTAATAGTACACTATCCCTCATCTGATCTCAACTGGGTCTTTGACAGAACTGACATGCAACAGTTATCCATAAGTGAATCCTTAGTTATCTAAAATAATAGTTGTCACATGCATGCAAGCATTAACAAACTATATTTTATTATTTTAACAACTTGTTAAAATAATCTAACTGGACTTGACTAGTTAGAACTAAGTCAACTGATTCTCTCATTGTAGAACTCATACTTATTCCCTCAATCAGTGGAGGAAATTAAGGATAAATTCCTCAATCAGTGGGACAACTCATGTGCATGCTCACAAAGACTTCAAATTCAATTTTCCTTAACTAATTAACTCAACTGAATTAATTAATTATTATTTTCAACTGCTGTTAAGACCAAAATTAATTTTACTTCCTATAAATAGACTAGGGACTGCTATAAATAGGAAGGGACCCAAAAATGATATTCTTAGAACTTTTTATTTTTAGCAGTTTCACCTCTCACCCAATGTGGCTAATGACCTCATTGCCCAAACTGCTATTTTTAGCATATCTATTTTTAGCACATTCTAAATTTAACATTTCTTGTTGCACATTTTTAAACAAACATTGTGAGATCATGCAATTATGAAAAGCATTGAGTGCAGGAATAGTCTCCAAGAATAGAATTTGTATTTAAGGGTGATACCTATAGTCTTATGTAAAGATATTTTATTGACTTGCATTTCAAAAGACATTGGAAGCTTTGTTCTTATTTATTTTTGCATGAGTATGGTTATTGGAGACTTCACTTTTTCAAGTGTGATTTGAATATATTACTTGTAAAGTGGGTTCTAAAGTTGAGAAGGCAATAGATATAGTGAGGTTGATTTTGGTGCACACAATATTGTTTACTTTGTTGATACATGTGATTTCATTAATAGCACTAAAGAAATATTGAATCATACTACTAGTTTGCACATAGGGTTGAGTAGATCGTGATCTTTTGCTTACACTTAGAATTGAGTGAGAATATAATTTACCGTGGGAATTCGAATATAGGATTTATTTTGAGTTAAGAGTCTTGTTTGGCATTAATATAGCTTGGATTTTCTAGTATCTACATATATGTGTTATGTAGTTGACAAGGTATTCTTCAAATTCACTTGATTGATGCTCATGTTTTCTAGATTGATTAATATATGAGTTTTTTCTATGGTTTACTTTTTCAATTTCCAATAATCAAGGTTTTCTAAAAAAAAATTCATAGATTACAAGATTAGCGTTTGTGGTTTCATTTATATAGATTTATTTTGAGTGTAGGATTAGAACAATGATCAACTAGTGTAGGAATCCAAAGGCATGAGCAGTTTCTAGAAAAACTAGGGTTTTCTTTTGTGGGTTGTTGAAGTCTTTCTTTGCATTTTTAGTGTTGCGTCTCGAAGTCCATGGAATCCGTATTGATGTTAAATGTTGGTCCATTAATATACCCTATACTGCACCCAACAATGTCACCTTTGCTATTGGCCCCTATTTCCGAGACACCATTCTATGTGATGTAACACTTCTCAATTGTGCTGACTTGATTCTAAGTATTTCTTACTAGTTTGCACACTTCACCAAATATGACTCTTACTTGAACTTTTATATCCCCACCAAAAAGCATTGCCACTCTCATTTTTATTCCTTGGCCAAACTATAGATTGAATCCATCTTAGTTAAGGATGATATATTATAAATACCCTTCCATAAGTGCCTCTACCTTTGTGTTTTCTCTTGAGCCACTAATGATCATCACACACAACGTCTAACTTCCCTACCTCCCATATTTTCCATTAAACCGCACAAATATGTTCCTTCTCATCATCGTTCCCCAATCATATCCACTGTTATCATTTTTGCAATGAGTACTATCATATTTTTTGTATTGAAGCTTTCTATGAAGTTTGATCTTGGCTTAGATAGTAATGAAGATAGTGATTTCCAAACCACACTCTCTAAGCATGAGAATGAATTGCAAGCAATTATCAACAAAGAGGAGGGATGAACAAATTAAAACACTTGCAGGGGAGCTCATTTCACACCTATCAACAATATACAAGTGGTACAATTCTAGTGAGATTCCTTCAAACAACCACATAGATGCCAAGTACACAAAAAAACTAGTCCACTCATTAAATGCACCATCCATTCCATAATATTTAGTAAATGACGTCCAAAGCAATTCAAATCTATGATAAGTGTTTTGGAGCAAAATATTGTCGACAAATAGGAAATCAAAGGATCCACCATTAGTTTCTTTAATTTCAATGTTGTTATTCATCATGAAATATTGGAGAACGTTTTTATGGTTACTTATGACAAGCCCAAGAAAAAGGAGTTTATAGCATAAACTTAAAATGAGCATTCCAAATGTTGGAGGCTTTTTACTTGGACAATGAGAATAGAGTAGATAATGTATCAACTTTAATTGATAGAAAGGGTAATGTTTTCCTAACATCTCCTTAGAAATCATATGATTCAATACTGCAATGGGAAGTGTGATTCTCTTTTGAATTGGAAGTAGTCAATATGTCTGTCACACTTAGTGGCATTGCCTCAATTTCTTTTGCTAAGCCATATTTTACTTTTTACTCAGTTTAAGAGCCAATTATGAAGACAAGGATCTTGAGTTTTGTTATGAAGATGATATAGGTGGAGATTATTGCCCTCTTTCTTGTTGTCATTCATCCTTTTACCCTTGGTCTAGCATTTGCTTCTTAAAAATCTTGGAGTTGTTGGTTTTTTTGTTCTTTTGGAATACCTCTTAAGCTAGTTTCTTTCTATGTAAATGATTTCTTATAAGAAACTATGCTTTTAAAGTTATTAATGTCCAAATTTAAATAAGTACTATGATATTCTTATATACTTTAGGGTTTGAATACAACATCAACTAGGCATAATGCCTTTCTTAAATCAAGAAGTCAAATAAGACATTATCAACTTAAATTAGAAGGAAATGGTAAGAACTGTAGGATGAAATGCATAATAATAATTTTGTAGTAGTATTGTTACTAATTGATTATTAATGGACATTTATTTATAATATATTAAAATAGAAAGGAATTTTGAGAAAAAGAAGACATACGAAATTATCAACTTAGATTAGAAGGACACTATAAGAATCCTATAGAGGATGGAATGAAGAACAATACTGTTGTTATCAATATCGCTTGTAATTGATTATTAATAAGCACTTAGTAATAATATATTAAGATAAAAAGGAGTTTAGGAACTTTAAATCTATCAACTTAAATTAAGACACGATAAGAATCTTATAGAGGATGGAATGAAGAACAATAATGTTGTTTTTTGCAGCTAGATTTCCAATAAATCACATCCACAATGTTTGACCATAAACATTGTTGATGTGATTTACCTAAAACTAGTTGCAAAAATCAATATGTATTACAAAAGTCTAAAATCAAATAATAATGTTGTTACCAATATTGTTCGTAATTGATTATTAATTAATACATAGTAATAATATATTAAGATAAAAAAGAGTTTCCGGAAATAACTTTAACTCTATCAACTTAAATTAAGACACAATAAAAATCCTATAGAAGATAGAATGAAGAATAATAATGTTGTTACTAAAATTGTTTGTAATTGATTATAAATATATTAAAATAAAAAGGAGTTTCCAGAAAAACTTTAACTTATTGAGAAAAATAATTGAACTTATCTTTAAAAAAATCAAACGATAATTCAAAGAAAATTAGTTCACTTTTTAACCCTTTTTCAGAAAAGAAAATTAATATTAAAATAAAAAGATGTTGGAAATTACATCAAACTTTGGATTTAAAAGTTTCGGACATCTTTTTCTAAAATTTGAAAAAAATGTAAACACAGACTTAATTTAAAACGCAGATAAATCAATTAAGTAGAATTGAAATTTGTCCACTGTTAATTAACTTCAAATTTAAATTTAAATTATAATATATTAAGATAAAAAAATAAATAAAAATAAAAGGGTGCAAAATCGCGGTATCTTACAAGGAATATTAATTACAGCATATAGAAATGAGACTGACAGATAGAAAATTAACTAGCATTTCATATATTAAAATAAAAAGAAGGAACTAGTCAAACTTAACAATTAATCTCATTGCTTATAAAGCTAAGACGAGTTTATACATAGGAGATAGGTTTTCATATCACAAAGATAATCTCATCTGATTTTGATTTTGAGTGTGCCGCTTTCTTACTCTCTGTGTGAGTCCAAACTGCAGCAGCCGTCGATATATAGCGTTTGTCCAACGTCATGGTGTCTTCTGGCTCATGGCAGCACCACACCACGGGATCTCCCGCGGGTGCGCAGCAGAAGAGAGGGAGGGGCAGACCTAGGAAGGTGGTGGATACCACCGCCACATCTCCCTGGGGTCCGCAGCAGAAGAGAGCGAGGGGCAGACCTAGGAAGGTGTTGCTTCCCCAGCCCACGAGATCTCCCGCGGGTCCGCCGCAGCAGAAGAGAGGGAGGGGCAGACCCAGGAAGGTGGTGGTTGTCCAGCCTACGAGATCTCCCGCGGGTCCGCAGCAGAAGAGAGCGAGGGGCAGACCTAGGAAGGTGGTGCTTCCCAGCACGGGCGCCTGCGCCAGTGGTTGTTCAGTGGGAGGTCATACCGTGCAGGGGGACACAAACAAAGAGGCGGAGATGGGCTTTGCGCAGGTAACATACAGAAGTCAACATGTTCCTGCTTCCGTGCAAGGTGAGTCTGTTTAACATTGGGTGTTGCAATCAATATAATATTTATGTTGTTATTGACTTATTAATGTCTAATACCTATATATGTTCATTAGGGCATTTTTAAGTAGGTTGCAGATTCTTTCAATATTCGAGAAAATCAGACAAACATAAGAATCTGAGACTTAAATTCAAGGTGTTCACTAATATAAAATTAGTAAATAATTATGGTTTTGTAAAAAAATTAGAATCAATATATCAAATAATTGTGATTTTGCAAAAAAAAAACGTTTTATCCCTTAATTTGGTCTTTACTAACTGTCGCTGGATTATTATTATCAATATATCAAACTGCTGTGATTTTACAAATAAGAGTTTTATACATCTAAATAATCCCAGGATTTTGGTGCAGTCGGACATTCGAATACAATCATGGACTCGATCTCGCAACAGTTTCCAGGTTTTCATCTCTATGCGCAGCTGTTGCAGAATCCAGGTCTCTCTTCGCTGCCTTCTATCCAGCAGAGTCTAGCAATGTTGCTCCATAACGCTTCATTGCAACAAAATGTTTCTACTACTGCTCTTTCTTGGCCCACAGAAAGGTCCATTCCCGCAGTTTCAGCATCGGCCTTGCACCATCCTAATCCCACCCAACACTCTAACCAATCTTAGAGAAATATTTCGCAGTGTTCCAAGGGTTTCTCCATCGACCAACCCCTCCAACTAATCTTTGGAGGCATCAGGAGTGGTTATGAATCACCGTTACTCTGCTCTAACGTTCTGGGATCGGGAGTCCACGAATACTTCAAGCGTTTAACTATTTTATGTGAACCTTCTGTATTAGTTCACTTTAACTTAACTTACAGCTGGTTCTTGACTCAATTTTTTTCTATTTATGTAGTCCTGGAGACAATTTTGTTCAGCAATTAAATATAATCTTTTCTAATACATCACTGCAGTGAATTGGATTTGAGTGTAATATTGTCCTTTTACTTTTACGGAAGATAGAGTATGCATGTTACTTGAATTTAATAATAAAATAGAGTGCTAACATTTGGATTTTTATTATTTTTTTAATACATTAAATTTATAGAAATGCGTTGTTTTAAATCTTTAAAAAAATAATTATCTTAATTATGTTATTATAATGCCAATAAAATAATATAAATATATTTAAATTTTAGATTTCTTTCAAATTTTAGTAGGACCATTAATATAACATAAAATAATGGTATGAACATAAATATTATATATGAATTCTAAGTATATAAATGTAATTTTAATAGAATATAAGTGTAATTTAAATTAATGAAAATAAGATAAGTAGATTTTAGAAATTTTCGATTAAATTTTTTTAATAATTTTGTTAGTGGTTTGGTGAACAGTTTGTTTTTCCAATTGTCTGGATTCAAGCCTCTAACAACATGTTGTAATTTGCTCATTTGTAACATTTATGAAATAGTTGTATTTGGTGTAAATATAATTACACACACATATACACACATACACACCCATAACAGGCTTAAAGTTGTTAAAGTCTCTAGAGGCATGTTGTAAATGACTCATTTGTAACATTTATGAAATAGTTGTGTTTGGTGTAAATAAAATTAAATACACACACATAAGCGCATAGCATGCTTCAAGTTTTTCAAGTCTCTAGAGACATATTCTAACTACCTCATTTGTAACATTTATGAAAAAGTTGTATTTGATGTAAATAAAATTACACACACTTTTATATAGCACATGCTTCAAGTTGCAAGTTCAAAAATGAATTTTTATATGAACCATCCCTATTTTAGTATTTGATTTCCTTATTTTATGTGACAGAGAATAAAAAATACTCTGTAACAACCACCAAAGATGGCCTTCAATATTAACAAATGGTTTGATAAATCATGTCTTGCAAAGTTAAACCATAAAACTTTGTATCTAAAATATAGAAATGAAGAGGTGTATGTTAATTAAGCCGATGCTTTAGTTGGAGCCAAGAATTATGATAAGAATTGCTTCTTTGTTAAAAAGAAAAAAATATGGAAGGTTAATTTCATGAATAAAACATTTGGCTTTCCATACTAAGAAATCACACTAGAGATAGAAGAATAAAGAGTCTAAGGTGACATTTGAATTCCACATAATTGGACAAGCTAACAAACCTAAATATAAAATTTGAAAATAAAGTGCCAATAGGCCTAGTCCAAAAAACTTGGAAAGCCAAAGAATAAGACCATATAAGAAACACTAGCATCAAGAAGACAATGAGGTTGGTAGTACTAGCCCAATGGAAACTAATACAACAATATTCATAGACAAGAAGACATTACAACAATAATTATCACAACTTATCATGTTACTAAAAGGGCTTTGAACCCATGGGAAAGATAACAACCATTTTGCATAACCCCCCAAGCTAACCCCAATTGAAAGATATCTAAAAATAAATAGACAAAATTCATTACAACAATAATTATCACAACTCATCATGTTACTAAAAGAGGTTTGAACCCATGTGAAAGATAACAACTATTTTGCATAACCATCCAAGCTAACCCCAATTAATAGATATCTAAAAATACATATACTTGTGAATTTAATGTATTCATTTTTTTAAAATTAAATATGTAAGAAATTAAGATGATGGTGAAAATGGATAAACTAACAATTTATTTGTTAAATATGGCTAAAAATTTATCTTCAACTTTCTTTCTTAAAAGAATTGGAATGAATGTCAGGTTCTCTAAACTATAAAATTCCTACCTTGATTAGAGGTGTGGTGGAGATATTCGAATTTTGAACGTGAGAAGAAATATGAAGGAAAATTTAACATTTTTCATGATTACTTAAGAAAATATATAAGTAATAGTGTTGAAAAATATTATAAAATATTATTATCTTTTTTCATATCTAATTTTATATATTTTAAAAAAAAACATTTATATTTATAGAAAGAATATCCAAAAAATTTAATCTTGAAATATGATAAACTATTATAATAATAATAGAATAGTGAAATATTAAATTTTGTAAAGATGGAAAAAATATAAGTAAATTTTTCATGAAAAACAGTTCCACTAAATAATATTAAAATTAATGAATTTAATTATATTTATACCATTTATCTTTTCTATATATATATATTATAATATATATATATTTATATAATATTATAATATTATCTATTAACTTAATTGATATATTATCTATTTTTTTAATTTAATTGATTTTTTTTGAGAAACATTTTTTTTAGCAAAATTTTGAATTTTTTTATTAATGTAAATTAAAAAAATTAAATTTTAATTAATTAAAACTAAATTAATTATTTAACTTTTCTCACATCTATTTAGATTTAAACTTATTGCAATTCCTATAACATTTATTACATTCATGTACGGTATTAAATGTAATTGTACAAGATGCATAGCTCTAAATGGTGCTACAATTTAGCTAGGATGGTAAATTTCTAGTTACAATTTAGTGAAATGTATTTAAATCATACAGAAATGGATTCAACATTATTGAAGAGAACCTCTAAGAACCCAAAAATCTTAATTTTAATGGCTGGATTTTCGAAAAAAATCATCAAAATTTCTATTGTTTTCCGAATAAAAATGTTACCTGTGTAGACTAAGCGTGAAACTGACGGTGATCGAAAATCATGCTCCATCCTTCGCTTTGAGTGGTTGGGAAAAAAAACGACCAGCTTATAATTTTGGGTATAGAATAGCAACTTCAAACCTCGTTATTTGTATTCAATAATTTGTTCTTTATTATATTATAATAAAATTATTAATATATACATTTAGATATTTAAATTTATATAAATAATATTGGTATATTAATATTATAAAGATTTAAGTTATATTAGTGAATAGGATAAATATTTATTATAGAATTAATTTTTTTTAAAGAGAAATTCGTAAATCATTTTTAAGTCTCAATTAATTAGCTATGCAATCAAGTTAGTCTCCATTAACTAACCACCCACAAGCGAAGTGGTCTAAATTGCATGCATAACAAACTTTAGTTAATTAGTAATGTAAAAGCTAAAATCTCATGGACTAAAGTGCATGTTAATTAATAATGTAAAAGCTAAAATCTCATCGACTGAAGAGCATGCATGTATAACTATGTGACTTAAGTAACCATGAACATTTTAAAGTTGAGTGCTAGCGGTGCATGTAGAACTGGACTACACTTAAGTAAGTGAACTACAACTTATGCATTTTGAGTAGGAGCATTGCATTTCTAGGAGGATAATATAATAAGGAAAAATAGTTAGCTTAATTATCTCATGGATTTAATTTATTTTATTTTCATATTTTAATTTGATGGGAATATACAATGCTTCCCATATCCATAAATGATATCTTGAACTAATATATACTTTTATTTTTATTTCCTTTGTATATTTTCTTTATATAACTAATAAAAATGGTTCTATAAATGAATATTTACATTAATATTTATAAAAATTCCTTTTTCTTTTCCAAGAAAAAATCTAATAATTTTATTAAAGGTTAATAAAATTACATGAGTATAATATCACTAAGGTTATTTTCATCATCCATGTTGGGTCAAAAAACGAAAAGACAGAGGTCTAAGTCAAAAGAAAGAGTGGCTAATAAAAAAGGAGTCAAAAGGTACAAAAAAATATTTCATTGACTACAATTTGAGAGATTCCGCACCACCGTTAAGATGAACATAGTCCAAAATATTATCCACCACACTATTTATCAATATAAAGATTTCATAAACTAGAATTTACTTCCTGGAGCATTCTAAAAATTCAATAATTATCACTATAGAAGTCTTTCAGAAGTTTATGTCAAAAAGTAGATAGGATCCAAAACTTAGGATTCATGAAAATAAGTAAAAGTTGTTAGTGTTAGCACTCCGTAATTTCCTTTGGCTATAGGAAGAAAACCCAGAGGTAACCACAAACCATTTGCAGAATTGGAAACTAACCCTTCCAACCTCAGAGAGGGCTTTCTCTTTCAACTTAGTCACTTAAGATTGGTTTCAAGGAAGAAAAATGGCTACATATTTGGCAAATAATAGAGTTTATAGGTGTGGTGGCAGGGCAAAGAGAAATCCATTGGGCATGGAGTTAGTAAAAAATTGAGATCAATGACATGGTGGGTGCTCTGTGAATTGGGAAAAGTTGTTCAAAAACTTAAGGAGGTTTTTGTTTTTTGGTTCGTGCTTGACAAAAACCTCTTTTTGTTTTAAAAAATGCAGCTCCATTTGGTTGGAAACAAATTTTGAAAATGATGACAAAAGCAATTAATTTTGCAACAAATTCATAGCAAGTAAAAGTATCCCTCCATTCTTTGTATGTTTGCACACCTCCTCTAGAAAAATGGATCAAATGGGTAGGCTTGAAATGTCTGTGTGATGGTGTAGAACTCTTGAAGTAGTTTTTCCAATGCCTGCAGACCTCCTAGATGAATAGTAAGAGGCAAACACACTTTGATTCCTAGACTATAGGATCCTAACATTGGCTCCAATGGGGATGGCATCCTCCCTGTGAGGTGCCAAGAACATTGTAGACTAGTAGCCTGATCCATTGGGAAATGGAGTCTAACTACAATATGCTTTGACCTGTGACCTTCTTCAATTGAAGCCAAACTATTGCAATGTAACCAATATATAAACTGAAAATAAAATCCACATTAGAAAGACACTACTGCAACTAAAAAGTGAAGCGTGTTCATTCCTATGAGCTTATTTATATACATAGAAACCTACTCTAAGTTGATATCTGAAAAGCTAAATTAAGTGATACTGAAATTCCAATGCCATGCGTCTAATGACTTCTCAGTCGTGGCTTCTTGATTGTGCTTCATCAGAATCAAAACTAGAACAATTAGGGGCAATGGAAACTGATTGTAGGTTTGATATTCACAGCTGAAACATGATCGAAACTTGTAGCGAACAATTCCTCCATATAGACAACTATGGGATCATGAAAGACATGAATTATTGGTTGATCTTCAAAGTATTCTGCAAATTGATCATCATGCTTGGACAATTCAGATATGCTTTTGTTGCCATCATAAAGTTTTAGCTGTGAGTTATCAAACCCATTCTCAAAACACTCCTCAATATCAATACCAAAAGGCAACACTACCACTTCTTATTTCAACTGACAAAGGTTCTCAAAGGATTGATTTTGACATTGGAAATTGTCGGATTGAATTTGAACTTCTAAGGCTTAAAGATCTTTCTCAAGTTTTTCAACAAACTCTTCAAAAAAGTTGGTCTTGGCTTCAAAGCTACATTTTCACGACTTTAAATAAATAGGTAAAATTTTTGAGAAAGCATCATCAATTTGATCATCATCAAAATTACCTCATTATTCTTTGAAACCTTCAATAGAAATAAGGTCTTATCAATAGTCAAGACAAGTAGTCATATCAATAGTTTAATCTCTGAATTCTTCAGCTAGTGGAGTCGCCATGAGTGTTTTGTAACCTAGATTCTTTGACAATGGAGTCGTCAACTGAATGATTCATCCTTTTGATGTCCAAATATGGTTCCCCATCAACAATCAGATCTAGTCATTGTCGTTCTTTCTTGAGGAAGATAAAGTTTTCTCTCCTCGACAACGATGCCAATATGTTAGCACTCTGTAATTTCCTTTGGCTATAGGAAGGAAACCCAGAGGGAACCAAAAACCACTTGCGGAATTGGAAACTAGCCTTTCCAACCATAGAGAGGGCTCTCTCTTTCAACTCGATCACTAAAAATTGGTTACGATGAAGAACAATGGCTAGATATTTGGAAAATAAAAAAGTTTATTGGTGTGGTGGTAGGGTAGAGAGAAATCCATTGGGCATGGAGTTAGTAAAAAATGAGATCAATGACATGGTGGATGCTCGGTGAATTGGGAAAAGTTATTCAAAGGAAAGATAGAAACACTCCCTTATGCCAATAGTTGCAAATGTGAGAAGAATATATAAAGTAGATAACCATATCAAGGCATCAAAAAATGGATGAATCTTAAAATGATTATGGCAAAAAAGACATATAAAATGTTTAAATGACTGCAACAACGCACCATTAATTAGATGATTCTAAAAAAGTTTTCATTTAAACATAATAGGAAGAAATATAAGACACCCAAAATAGGAAACACTCACATAAGAGCGCTGAATCACATGAATCTTTGAAAACATTTATCCAGGTACTTCTGATCCACCAATTTCAATAAAACTTAGAAAAAATTACAATATGCACAATGTTCTTTCCTCTCCAATCTGACCAACCAGAACTATTTTTCATGTCTTTACATCATTATATACAAAGAGGAATTTGAATTACGACTCTAGGTGGTTGAATTCACTTCATAAAATTTGAATAGTCTAGATGCAATGCATATTTACTTGCTATGCAGAAAAAGCAAAAACTGCTATATCAAGACTAATACACTTTAGAAACATCAACCGAGTTGGAACTTATCGAAAAATGAATTTAAAATTAAAAATACATGAATTTAAACTTATCTACGTTTATCCAATAACTAAAATGATTTCTCTAAGCTCCAAAATTTGAAATTTCTCAAAATAATATTGATTGATACGTTTTTGTAGCAGTTGTAAAACTAGCTCATACATCTGGAATTTGGATATATGTTGAAAAATGGAGAGAGGTTTTTCTAGATGAGAGTGTCCTTGAGAGAAACCTGTCTTAGTTTCCAAAAATTCCTCTCCAGTGCCTCACAAAATGCACCTAAAAATCATACCTAAAACATGAAATGCCAAAAACTGAACAATAGACTGTAATGTTGCGTTTGAATCTTCCAATATATGACACATGTACAAAAACTTAAGGAGGTTTTTGTTCTTTGTTCTGTGATTGACAAAAAAATATTTTGGTTTTCCAAAATTCAGCTCCATTTGGTCGGAAACAATTTTTGAAAATGATGACAAAAAACATTCAGATTCACAGCAAATTCATAGCAAGTCCAAGTAACCCTCCATGCTCTGTATGTTTGAACACCTCCTATGGAAAAATGGATCAAATGGGTAGGCTTGAAATGTCTGTGTGATGGTGTATAACTCTTGAAGTAGTTTTTCCAATGCCTACATACATCCTAGATGAATAGTAAGAGGAAAACACACTTTGATTCCTAGATTATAGGATCCTAATAGTTAGGACATTTAAACACTTAGAAGTTAGTTAAGTTCAACTTAGTATAATATGTCTATTAGGTAAAAGTGTGTTTCTTATTGTGTTTGTTTATTATATATTAGTTTCATTGTAATTCGATGGCTACAATATGTTTTAGACATAGAGTGATCTGTCAACTCATATACTCCTCAATACTAATGACTATTGGACTGTGGCTTCACACCCAATTGGTCCATGATCTCTATTTAAAGGACATGGAGGGTCATGGCCGATGATCGATTGTGAGAACCCTCTCATGTAAAATATTTTATTTTTCATTCATAAAATTGCCTAAAGTGTCTATGTTGGCTGGGGCCATGGACTGTTTCCATTCAAAGGGTTTTAACCATGTGAAAATATTGGTGTTGTGATCTTGATATGGTTTTGTGAGTGGTTATTGAAGGAATTTTTATTATATGGAATACCTTATTTAACCAAACTAAAGTATGTCTCTATTGGGACTCTTCGATCTCATAATGTCCTTCCTATACACGAAGGAAATCTTTAGAAAGCCTATCAAATTCCTTGTTAGTTTCCCTACAAACATGATAAAAAGTGATGTGAGTGAAGGAATAATGTAGATGTTTGACTTCTAAATAAATGCGTTGTAAGAAGAAGCTTCTCATTTTGGCATCTACACACCCATTGGATCACAAGGAAAAAATATCATAGGACTTGGAGATGAATGATTCCTTATTCGTATCAAGTAATAAGACCAATTTTAGGGCTACAATCTCACTTTAATTGTTTGACGAATAATTAATGCCATTTTTGAACCTAAGAATATGCTTTTGAGAGAGAGAGATTATTCCCTTTCCTTCTCCTTAAGTAGATATCCCTGGGATGATCAATCGAAAAAGGATTAACGGGTCTAGGTGTTAATAATCAAGTTAGAAATTCAATCACACTAAAGGATAGATGAGAATTGAGGGAAAATATTGATGATATTTAGATTTTGGGATGCACGTTTGAATGGAAGAGTGTCCTTGTTATCAAATTTTTTTTCATTTCTTGTGATTTAACGCCCCATGCTATGATGAAGAATTAAATTTTGAAATATTTTATAGAAGTTAATGGAAATTTTCTACTACTGATGAATTCAAATTGAAAACAAGAGATTACAAATTTCCTCTACAATTATGTAGAATGGAAATCACAATTTAGAAACACATTCAATGACATGAAACCATCAAAACCACAAGACCATAATGATTTTATAGGGGGACCCAACTGGGAAAAACCCCTTCACTACTTTTCATTAATCAGATGAGAATGAGAAACTATTAAAATGTCTTGCTTCGATCCTAAAGCACACCCTACACTGTAAACTTGTTCTCCTGCTGATTGTCCTGCTTTAGCCAATACTTAGCCAATTCATGGCCCCAACTTCCTCCTATTTCCTTGCTCAATTTAGGATAAATTAGGGTCCTAAATAATAGGGGAATACCCTATTTCCTTGGGAAAATCCCAAGGAATTTATCACCTGCATCAATACCAAGCTTGCACACTCAACTAATATATAATTGATAATTACAATGTGCCTTTTCCTCCACTCCAGCTAGGCAATTTGAATTCCATGCATGTCTGGGCTATTTTTAACTGATTAACTAGTTTAACTGAGAGATCACTAAGTTAAAACAAATTAAACTACTCAACTCATCTTCAATTGACCTAATTAATGATTTGAAATTAGTTAACTGAGTTTAATTGAAAATAAATGAACTAGATTACTAAATTTTAGCAATCACTACATGCAAAACTCTACTCAAAGCCTATATTTATTAGGTTTAGTATACAAGGACATGTCACTCTAGCTAACTGGAATCCAAGTCATCGTGTTGATGTGGAAAATCAAATTACTCAATTTGACTAAGGCACAAGTCAAATTGAGCCTTTCTTACTACAATTTCTAACATTACCTCTTAGCAAGAAAGGTATTTTGCACCACGCCTATCTGACAATTGTGGAATTCGAATTTTCCTCTTGAAAATGCCTTTGTCAAGATATTTGCATCCTGCTCCTTAGCTGAAATGTTTTGTAGAATCATAATTCTCGTCTGCATATCAATGGTACTTGATATCAATGTGCTTGGACATGTCATTAAATATTGGATTCTCAAAGAGTTTAATACAACTTTGGTTATCACAATAAATCATTGTCGGATCCATATCCTGACTGAAAATCCCACAAGTATTTCCCCATCCATATGGCATCACATGCTACTTGATTTGAAACCATGTATTCAACCTCTACTAAGTTGAGTGCCACATACTTTTGTTTCTTGCTATACTAGGAAATAGTTGTAGACCCAACACTAAATATTTTGAAGTAATTTTCACCTCTAATGGAATCCCTACTCAATCTACATCATTGAAGCCTTGGAACTTCACTCCCTTTGTCCTCCTGTACCATAACCCATACTTGGTTTCTCCTCTGAGGTATATTAACACATGCTTTTTTTTCCTTCCAATACAACTTGGTAGGATTCAGCATGGCTTGACTCAATTGATTAACTGCATAGCATATGTCGGGCCTTGTGTTCACTAGATACATCAAGGATCCCACAAGCTATCTGTAGATGGTGGTATCTACTTCCTCTCCAGAAGAAGCACTCTCCTTCCTCTAGTTTGTAGCTAGAGGTGTGTCCTTAGGCTTGCAATTCTCCATATGAAATCTTTCAAGTATTTCAGAGGAATACTTCCACTGAATCACCCTACCACACTTCCAGCCCAAGGAAGTAATGCGTCAAGCTCATGTATTTCATCTCAAATTATCTTGCAAGGTCCTCTTTTCAATCATTTATCAAATTACCATCCCCTGTAAGTATCAAGTCATCAACATACAATACCAAGATAAGAAACTTTCCATCTACCGTAATGTGATGGAGATTGGAATCTACTTCACTTTTAGTGAAGCCCAATCCACTAATATATGTGTCAATTTGAGTGTACCATACTTGGGGTGCCTACTTGAGACCATATAGAGATCTACACACATGTGTCTTCCTATCATAAGTCTCAAATCCCTCTAGCTTCTCTATGTAAATTTATTCCTCAACAACACCATTAAGGAAGGTGGTCTTCATATCCATCTGATGGATCTTCCACACCATCTATGCAACTAATGCTAGAATGGTTATGATATAGGAATATCTTGGAACTGAGGGAAAAGTTTCCTCATAGTCCACTCCCTCTACTTGGGAGAAGCCTTTGGCCACAAATTTGGCCTTGTACTTCTCGATGCTCTTGTTAGTTGCATGCTTCACATTATAGATCCATCTGGAACCAGCCATTGACTTGTTCTTTGGTCTCCACACTACCTCCCATACAAAGCTCTTCATAATGGAGTCATACTCCTCCACCATGGCATAAACCCACACTAGTTGATAAACTGCTTCCTCAAATGAAGAAGGCTTTGTCTCAATGAGTTATGTCATGAGAGCCATATAACCAACGTACCTATATGGTGACCTCCTTTTCCTACACTGAGATGTAGGAGCTCACACATGTTGCCGTGCATCCTACACTAATCTGTTAGATTCTATGGTACTCTTCCTCCCCTCTATGGAAGATTTTGGTTGAGTGGGTTCCTCCACTTGTCCTCCTTTCTTCTCCTCCATTTGTGGTTTCTCCAAAACATCCTGAAGTTTTGTCTGAGGCTCCTCCTTAGGAACTAGAAGCTCCTCCTCTAGTGGGATACTTAGCTCTCGCTCAAGAGAGCATCTCATAGCCTTATCCTCATCAAATTTGACATCTATGCTCACTACTATCACCCTGAGTGAGGGAAAATACACCCTATAGTAATGTGGTGTCTCTGTGTATCCTACAAAGACTCCCATCTCAATTGTAGGCTCAAGTTTATTTTGTCTATCCTTGGAGAAATGACAATACAAAGTAACTCCAAAAATTCAAAAATGACATACATCTGCCTTTGTCAGGGTCCAACCCTAACCCCTTTATTTATGTAATAAAACCAATAGGGTTGAGTCATAGTCGTAGTTAGTTAAAGAGTCAATAAAGCTTGTATTAATAATTGTAAGTGGTTGGCCCGCATTTAAGAAAGGGACCATAGTTAGTTGCAAATAGGCCATAATTAATAAATAAATGATTAACCCATGTTATGCAAAGGACCACTAGTCATTAAGTTGTTGAAGGTCATTTAGCTATAAATAGCCGTAGTTAGAAGGGAAAGATCATCGAGTCTTATTTGTAATCGAGCTCTGCTCTACTGGAGTTTGCCCCCTCGAAGATGCAAGTGAACATTGCTTTTATCTTTGAATAATAAAACACTTGCCGTTTTTCTCATTTTATTATGTGTTCTAGGTTGTACTTCTTTGCATATTTGGTATTTTGGAATTTCTTGCAGGTTAAGAGCATAACAAGTGGTATCAAAGCACTTTATAGGGCCATTGGTACCTCCATTTTTGACAATTTGTTTTTAGGCTAGAGACGTGTTTCGACATCTTTAAACCATGGGATCTATCATTGAGCGCATAAACCTACAGATTTGGGGAGGCATACAAATAGAAATACAAGAGGTGGTCATGCTTGTTGGACTCCCTCCTAACCCCTGTGGGTACCCCTTCGAGTAGTAGTGCATTAGAGAGAACTGCGCATGGACTACACTTCCACGTACCCTCTGGGTATATCGGAAGCCCCCTAGGCTCACCTGAAACCTCGCCTTAGATAAGCCATCGACCGTCTTGCTGCTTCAGTACACTGAGAATAACACTCAGGGAGATAACTTGCGTGTATGATAGGGTAGCTAGGTAGGACAACTAAGGGTATGGTTCATCCTCCTTAGTTAGTGCCCTAAAAGATTGGGTCAAGTACTATTGTTGGACCCTTATGTATATTGTGATTTGTAGCACCTGACACTCCTTTATGACCATAGTTCCCTAGACTCTCTAAAGATCACCCATTATCTTATTTTCCATCTCAGATCCACCAGTTGGTGTTTTGCTGCCACAGTATGATTCAGATCTAGTAGTTGGGGTTTTGTTGCCACCGCAGCAATCAGATCCACCAGTTGGGGTTCTACCACTGCAGTACAATTCAGATCTAGCAGTTGGGGTTCTGTCACCACCGCACCATTCCAGTCTACCAGTTGGGGTTCTGTCGCCGTAGTCCAATTCACATTCAACCATTAGGGTTTTGTAGGCAGATCTGACCCTCTGCGCAGTGATGCTTGTTGTTGCTATAGTTCGGGCTTGATTTTTGCAGAACATTGGGTAAGATCGAGTTTTCTGGAATTTTTCCAACGTATTATTAATCAGCGGGGAGTAAAAATCCATTCAGACACTTACAAGAGACTTAGCCCATAATATTTAGGATGACGAGATAATCGCAGTGGTACCATTCACTTGTTAGCTTCAATTTTCTGGCGGTCACAAATTTTTTTGAAGTGACAACCAGTGACCACAATCTGTGTATGGTAGAAACCAGAGCTCAAGTCATGGCCAATGAGAAGATCGAGCACCTTGAAACAAGGTTGGATACTTTCCAGGAATAACTACAAAAATTCATCGAACATGTCACTAAGAGCACACTGGTGTTGCATCAGGAGGCACATAGTATTGATGAACACCTTGAAGTAGAACCTAGCCATCACATTCACTTCCATGGAAATCATCAACATTCCCACCCTTGGCCACCCAAGCTAGACATGGATAAATTTGATGGCTCTAATCTGGTAGTTTAGGTAGCACAAATGGAACAATATTTCATTCTAAATGATATCCGCGATGATCCAACTAAACTACACATGGGAGCCCTTTACTTGGACCAAGAGAGATGGAAATAGTGGTAGTGGCATGTAAAATTCTATCCTGGGAACATAAATTGGCAGGTGTTCTCAAAATCCTTTTGTGACAGAGAATCTATTTTTTTGGGTTGTCTTACTAAGCTCCAACAGACATGCATAGTAAAAGACTACATTGCAGCTTTTGAGACATTGGCCATCCGAATAGAAGGTCTAGGAGATGAATTCTACTTGGAATGTTTCATAAGTGGTCTCAAAGAAGCCATCTAAGCACATTTCCGTATGCACCACCCACCTACATGGATAGATGGTTGCACAAAGGCTGTCGAAGTGGAATGTGCTTTAGCTGCATATTCTACTCGTCCAAATTTCATAGCCAAGGGGCATTCCATATAGGCTCAAGGCCCTACCCAAACACTTAAGGTTCAAAAGGTGACTCCAACGGAAATGCCTAAAAGAAGAAAACGAGGATTGTGTTACTACTATGATGACAAATACTCCCCAAGGCATAAATGCAAGGAACCAAAATTCTTTCAACTTGATGTTACTGATCACAGGTCATCGGAAGAAGGCCCATCCGTTGGGGGACTAGAGGACAAAGTTGATGAAACCCATCAGGACAATGATCTCACAACTATGCTAGATGAACCAGTTATCTCGCTACATGCTTTGGCATGAATCTCTACGCCTCAAACTCTTGAAATCAGAGGATTTCTTAAACATCGCCCTGTAGTAGTATTGATTGATAGTGGCAACACTCATAACTTTATCCATAAGTGAGTCGTCTAAGTTGTTCATTGTTTTGTAAGGGCAGTCTCTAATTTCCAGGTCCTTATTGCTGATGGGGGGACAATGAAATGTGAAGGCCGTTGTGAAAATATTAAACTTCAGATGGGAGACTACCACCTAAAGACCCACATGTTTGTGATTAACATGGGTGGTTATGACATTATCTTGGGTGATGAATGGCTTCGCACACTAGGACTAATCACAATGAATTTATAGGAGTTATATATGAAATTTAAGTAGAATGACCACATTCATACACTCTGTGGACTCCAAGAAGGTGCTCCTTTTATCATCAGCTCGCATCGAATGGAAAAGTTGCTGAAAAAGGGCCATCATGGAGTCATTGCATAGTTTAATGCTATCTAGGCCATAGAATCCACTACTCTTCATATTCATCCTGAGATGCAATAGGTCTTAAACTTCCACTAGTAGGTATTTGACAAACCTAAACAGATTCCACCCTCTTGAGGGGAACATGATCATAACATCCCTTTGGTCCTAGGGGCACAGCCGCTGAATGTGCACCCATATAGATATTCTTTCGCCCAAAATAATGAAATTGAAAAAATCATCAAGGAACTCCTTGAAGCCGGTGTTATTCATCCTAGCATCAGTCCTTATTCATCACCAGTGGTCATGGTGCTCAAGAAATATGGGAATGGCTCATGTGTCCAAACTTTCAGGCCCTCAACGAGCTCACTGCCAAAGACAAAAATCCCTATTCCGGTTGTTGATGATCTTCTTGATGAACTACATGGTGCTCGATTCTTTACTAAGCTAGATCTTTGCTCTGGCTATCACCAAATAGCACGAAAGAAGTATACATTCCCAAGACTGCTTTTCGAACTCATGAATTCTTAGTCATGCCATTTGGTCTTTGTAATGCCCCATCTACTTTTCAAAGCCTCATGAATCACCTGCTGAAACCATATCTTCGAAAATTTGTCCTCATTTTCTTTGATGACATTCTCATCTACAACCTCACTTGAGAAAAACATCTTCAACATGTAGACCTAATCTTGTAATTGCTCCGGAATCAC
>APFE031755525.1:33441-53627 GCA_000404065.3 Pinus taeda | reverse complement strand
CCAATGATTCTAGCCTTCCTATCATCTCCTAAGAAGACATCACCACCATTTTATTTCTCATACTCGCAGAACCACTCTCTATGGGGAGTGAAGTGAAAGGATGCACCTGAGTCAATCAACCATGCCTCATGATCTACATGTGTACTTGAAGAAGCCAAGTACACATCCCCACCTTCATTTGAGGTGGTTCTCGCCTCTGCAGAAGGAGCATCATCAGATCCCTTTCCTTTATCAGGAGCTTTAGATTTACAGTCCCTTTTGTAGTGCCCTTACTTTCCTCATTTCCAGCACACCACCTTTACAGGTTTTCCTAGAGATTTAGATCTCCCACTCAATGACTTATTTTTGTTTCTATTCTGGGACCATCATCGTATAGACAAGGCATCACCATTCTGGCTCTCCATATTTTTCCATCTCATCTCCTCCGTCAACAAGGATGAGACTATTTCATCAAACTCTAAGGCAGTTGCATTGTTGCCTATTGCAATAACCAGACTATCCCACGAATCTGGTGAGAACAAAACAAACTGATGCACTTATCTTCATCTGAAATTTTAATATCAACAGATGCTAACTAACTTACCACAATATTAAATGTGTTCAGATGCTCTGTCACTGAGTCTCCATCTTTCATCCTTAGGTTATACAACTTTTTTTGCAAGAACAATTTATTCACCAGAGACTTAGATTGGTACAAAGTCCCTAACATATCCCACAAAGCCTTCACCGTAGCTTCCCCTGATGCATTCAACAATGCTAAATCTGAGACACACAATCATATTGTGCTCTTTGCCTTCTGATCCAACTTCTTCCATTCTTCATCGGACACTCCTGTTGGTTTAGTACCTGAATTTACCGTGATCCATTGATCTTTATCCACCAACAGATCCTCCATCTTGAGTTTCCACAAATCAAAAATCTGACCATTAAATTTCTCGATCTCTATCTTTCCACTACTTGCCATCTTCTTTCACCACCAGAATTGATCTTGCAAATCTCCCATTGAATAGGGTCTACCACAGGCCCGAGTGAAACCCCTCAGCAACAAAGGTGTCCCCTTGAAGCCAAAACAACTCTTATACCAAATGTAGGTTTTAACGCCATACATAAATTACCTGCATACGAATTCTAAAACACAGAAAATAAACAATGTGAGAGCATAATATGTAAAACACATATACACAGAGATTTTCCCCTGAATCCCGAAACTGGGACTGCCAGCTTGATTTTTCATTATTTTCCTTTCAATGTTATAATACATATTTATACATGCTGAAGCATCCAATACCATGGACCGAAAAGCATTGCGTCCAAAAAACATGAGCGAAAATCATGCACAAAGCCATAGGTGGGTCTGCCCATCATAACATAGGGTCTAAAACCAAAATTTTTGCCCCAGACCCCAGAAATTGGGGTTACAGGTATGCCTCAAACCCCCTGTGACACCTCCCCGCTACACAATCGACGCAACGAAGGGGGGCTCCGCTCCCCCTCTAACCCCTTGGTTAACTACGTGGGCTAGTCATGGAAAGAATATAACACAACCCAACAGAAGAGACCCTTCAACAACTCCAAAAACACGGATTTCTAGTTCTTCCATGAGCTTTAGAGTTTGTTATCTTCATTCAGTACTTGGTTCATTTCATTGTCATATTTTTCCATTACTCTATTTCTGCAATAATATCTCACTCTTGTTTCCATTTCCTTCATCACTTTCTTCATGCATAATGTGGGCAATTGATTCATGCTTTTCTAGTTTATGAAAATATATCTTGTTGCATAGTTCTTGGAAGACACATGTTTTAAGCACTGCAGGTACTTCAGGAGGAGGTCTAGAATTCATCACCAACATCCATCTTCCACCTCATCCACCTAGACCATCTCTTCTTCCACCATCACCCTCATTATTTTTTTGTACTTTTTTATTGAAATTCCCCTACTAGTTATCCTCTCATCCTTGGGAGGCCATGGTTGGCCATAGCCGATGCTTATATTAGCTGCAGAGTTGGGAATATGACCATTAAGAACATGCATATGTCCAAACAGTTAGTCCTGTAGCCTCCTGCTCAACCTTCTCTAGAGAAGGATTTGCCTTTATGGTTGGAGGAAGAGGAAGAAGATGAGGTTTATTCCACCCAACTTTATGCTTTGGAAGTAGCCATAGGAGGAGGACAATAAGCTGAGGATGACTTAATTGAACACCTGCTCCAAAGTCCACCTTCTGGATCATTACCATTAGAAGAAGAAGTAAGGGAAACCTAGAACAATCATCCAATTGACTTATGCTTGGCCGATTCCAACCCACTTCATGTCAAAATCATAGAATTCAGCCTAGAGAAAACCTTGAAAATTAATCCATCTCTTTTTGCTCTCGAAGAGGAAAAGCTATGCGACATGCTGAGAGAAAACCTAGAAGCCTTCACTTGGAGTTACAAGGAAATGAAAGGAGTACACCCCTCAGCGTGTACTCACCACATATACATCAAAGAAGGTTGCAAGCCGGTCCGACAACCACAAAGGAGGATGAATCTAGCTCTTAAAGATATAGTCAAAGAAGAACTACAAAAACTGATAGATGTAGGATTCATTTACCCTATCTTCGACAGTGAGTGGGTCTCTCCTTTAGTGTTAGTTCCCAATTAAAATGGCAAGTGGAGAATTTATGTCGATTACATGGAGTTGAACAAAGCCACAAAGAAGGATCATTTTCCCCTACCCTTCATCAACCAAGTGCTAGACGGCCTAGTAGGGAAAAAGTTTTTTTCTTTCCTAGATGGATTCATTGGGTACAACAAAATCCAAACCTACCCAGAAGACCAGGATAAGACCACATTCACTTGTCCTTGGGGTACTTTTTTTTATAGGGTCATTCCTTTTGGCCTATGTAATGCTCCTGCCACTTTCCAGAGAGCAGTCTTGAGTATTTTCATCGAATTAGTACGTGATGTGGTGGAAATTTATATGGATGATTTTACACCTTATGGCTGTGATTTTCAAGAAGCCCTGAAAAACCTAGGCAAAGTGCTGCACAAATGCATTGAAATTCCTATCTCTCAATTCGGAAAAAAGTGAATTTTTAATGACTGAAGGGACCATGCTAGGTAATTCAATATCTCAACAAGGATTGCAGGTGGACCTGAACAAAATAGAAATCATCCAAAAGGTCCCACCTTCGCAAAATCAGAGAGATGTCAGGAGTTTCTTATGGTTAGCTGGATACTACCAAAGGTTCATAAAGGACTTAAGCAAGTTGGCCTCTCCTTTATTTGGGTTGTTGGCCAAGGATTCTAAGTTTATATGGTCAAAAAGTTGTCAAGAGGCCTTATCCATTCTAAAGGATAAGTTAACCATTGCACCAATTCTTTGAGGCCCAAACTGGGCCCTCCCTTTTCATATTCATGATGATGCCTCACACAAAGCCATAGGAGCAACCTTAGCTCAGGTAGAAGAGAAAATTCCCTATGCCATCTATTTTATTAGTAAGAACTTGTTAAAGGCTAAGCTAAATTATACAGTGACCGAAAAGGAAATCCTGGTTGTTGTGCATTCATTAAAAAATTTTAGGCATTACATTACAAGCTATCAAACATTTGTGCATACTGACCATGCTGCAATCAAATATTTAATGAACAAACCAGATGTGCGTGCTCGAATTATAAGGTGGTTGCTTTTATTGCAATAGTTTGATCTAACCATTGTTGATAGGCCTGGTAAAGAAAAAGTTGTTGCAGATTTTTTATCTAGGGTGAATCTGCCTGCAGGTGAAGAAGGAATGGTGGATGACCAGTTACTAGACGAGCACTTGTTTTCTATTTCGGTTCTCTCTCCATGGTTTGCTGATATAGAAAACTATTTGGTATCATCATAGTTCCCACCAAAATTTCCCTCCAAATAAAAGAGCAAGATAGTCAGGAAAAGCACCCCCTTCACCTGGATTAGGGGAAATCTTTTCAAACTTGGCCCAGATCAAATATTGAGAAGGCGTGTAAGGGAAGATGACATTTTTGACATCCTTCTGAACTGTCATGATGGGCCTTATGGAGGTCACTTTATAGCAAAGAGGACATCATTCGAAGTGTTACAAGCAGGCTATTATTGGCCCACTCTTCATCAGGATGTGAAAAAGTACATTAGTCAGTGTGATCAGTGCTAGAGGATGGGAAAGCCTACTCCAAGAGATGAAATGCCCCTCCAAACTCAAGTGACTTTTGAGCCATTTGACAAGTGGGGCATGGACTTCATTGGGCCTATCAACCTTCCTTCAAAGCAAAAACAATACATTGTTGTGTGCACTGATTATTTGACTATGTGGGCTGAAAACAAGGTAATTAAAGTAGCAACAGAAGAGTAAGTGGTTGAGTTCCTAAGGGAGAATGTATTCTACAAATTTGGGTACCCAAGAGATCTAGTCACAGACCAAGGAAACTAGTTTACCTCCAACATGATTGAAGAACTGCTCAGCCATCACAAAATCAAGCATAGGACCTCCACTCCCTATCATCCACAAGCTAATGGGAAAGTGGAGGTGACCAACATGGCACTGGAGAGCATCTTAACCAAGGTAGTGAGCAACAACAGGAAGGATTGGGCAGAGAGAATAGTTGAGGCCACTTGGGCCTATAATACAACATGGAAGACACCATTGGATTTACACCCTATGAGCTGGTCTATGGGAGAAAGGCTTTGTTTTCCATTGAGTTTGAATATAACACATTAAGGATGGAAACCCAACTAGATTTGGATCTTAGTCATGGGCAGAAAGAAAGATTGTTCCAATTGAATGGTTTGGATGAATTCAGAATGTAGGCCCTCCTACATACAGAGATAGTTCAACTTCAGAGGAAGATCTGGAATGATAAACATATTAAGGAGAAGCAATTTCAAGAGGGTGATTGGGCATTGTTATATGATTCTAGGTATAACGACTTCAAGGCCAAACTAAGGAAAAGATGGCTTAGACCATATGTGGTGGAGAGATGCAATGATAATGGTTCAGTGCAAATCAGATCTATAGATGAAGAAGCCATTCCATTGCTTGTTAATGGACACTGATTGAAAATGTACAAGAGGCCTTTATCAAAGCAAGAGTTCATTGACAATATCAATAAAATAGTGATGATGGTGAAGCAAGTTCCAACTCCTCCCTGACCAGGTCACTAAAAAATGAAAAATAAAAAAAGAATAAGGACTCAGGTGAAAACCTCCATGAGGCACCTAAGTCCCATCTTTGGGTTGAAAACCTCGTGAGGCGGCCCAATGATGAAAAAAGCAGATCGAAGAATAAGAAGATCCTTGGGCAAAAACCTTCTCTAAGGCATCCAGGGCAAACATCTAGGGTGAAAACCTCTCCGAGGAAATGTAGGTTTTTTTCAAAAAAAGAAAAAAAAGAGAGAGAGAAAAAGATATAATTTTTATTTTAGGTGGGCGAGAAAGATAGTCAAGGAGCAAAAAAAGGGTCCCAAGGGAACCCTGCCTCACACCTATCCATCTCCTCCACTCCTTATCATGCATCCCTCCATCATTTCTATCATCTTCCACTCCACTGCTTCAATTTATGTGTAGATTGTGTTTTCTACAGGATCCCCAGTATTCCTACAAGATCCCCTGAAAACCCCTGGAAAACCTACAGGAAACAATCTGAGGGCACACGGTAGGTTTTTTAAGTCCTTAAAATTAATTCTAAACATGATCTAACCCCTCACCTCATCTATTATCATCATCCCTGCACTCAACATTCAAATCGAAAAGAGATCAGTTTCTACCAGTTACGAAAAAAAAGAGAGAAAAATGTTGAAATGTGGCAACAAGAATATTCCAATTTTAATTTGTCCTTGAATTAAAATTCGAATTTAGTCTCACCAGCTGTTTGAAAAATAATTAATTAATTTATATTGAGTTAATTAGTTGGAGAAATTAAAACATGAAGTCTTTGTGAAGTCATGCAACATTTATCCCTTTGATTGAGGAAGTTATCCCTTAATTAAGGATATAAGGATGAGTTGTATTTGAGTTGTAATTAGTTAGCTTAGTTAACTGAGTTAAGTCCAGTTAAATTAGTTCCAAACAGTTTGTGGAACTAATTGTGAGTTCAGTTAGTTAATGCATGCATGAATGAAACTAGTGTACTCTAGATAACTGAATATTATCTCATAAATAACTCATGCATGACAATTCAGACAAAGACCTAGTTGAGATAAAAGGCAGGGACAATGTACTATCAGTTGCAATAATTTTCCTATAAGAAAATATCTTGCATGCAAAAGGAATTCATTCCTTGAAATTTCTGTAGTTTTATAGTGTGTTGGAGCAGTGTGTGAGATCAATGTTACACAAGGTTACAACAGGAACACCCAGGGAAAAAAATGCAAGGAAATAGGAGGCTTGGAGGATAGAGGGAAAGGCATATGAGTTGTCTAGTCTATCTATGAGCAGTGACAGGGATTGTACTGAGAGCTGGATAGCTGTGAGAGCTAAAGATTTGTGTAATCCTGAGATATTTCCACTTGTACGATAATACAGATAGCGGGGTTTTTAGCTGAGGCTTTCCCCAGAGTATTATTCTGTGTTTCATGTGCGATTGATTCTTATTCTCTATTATATGTGTTCTATTTGATCTTTCTCAGAATCGATTAAGCTTTCGTGAGTTTGATTGTAGAAGTAGATTAAGTATTTTGCTTTAACACATTGCATAATGAGATTAATCTACAGTGAGAATTTCTACATGGTGTCAGAGAAAAAGTGATTAGAGCTGTGAAAAACATACTGAGAAGGGAAAAGTTGAAGTTTTAAGTTCTTGATTGCAAGTACAAAATTGAATTCTTATCACACCTCAAAGTTCACTAATGGCGTTCAATGGCTTGAGACTCGAGTATGCACTGGATGGCAGCTTGAATTACATAGCATGGAGGGATCACATGGAAACGATATTAGAAGACAATGGTTTGAAGGATTTCACTAATCAAGAAATCCCCAAGCCAGCTACAACTAATGCACAAGAATTGGCAGAATGGAAGAAGTGTATGGAAAAGGCAAGGAGGATTCTTCTGGAGGGAGTTTGAGACCATATTGTCTCGAGTCTCCATGGGAAGGAGACTCCATTTTCATTGTGGAAGACATTGAAGGACCTATATCCGAACAATTGCGACCATAGGAAACTAGCGCTCAAGGACAAGCTTCAGAAAATCAAGTGTGAAAAGGGCGACACTATTTCGACATATCTAAACAAGCTCACCACCTACAGAGATGAGATTGGTAGTGTTGGAATAATGACAAGCGATGATGATATGGCGAGTCTTTCTCTCCTTGGTCTTCCTAAGAGCTAGCATAGCTACCAAGACTCAGTGAATGGAAGAGAGAAACTTTTGGATTGGGAATGATTGTGGTTGGATCTGATGCAGGAGGAGATCAGGAGGAGCACCATAGATGGTTCTTCATCTAAGCATGATGATGAAGAAAATCTAGCCTTAGCAAGTAAGGCGAGGAAAGTGAAGGGGAAGGCTTCCCATTCCAAATCGAGTTCTTCCCATGGTGGGAAGAAGATTGACAAATCTAAAGTGAGATGATTTAATTTTCATGAGGTGGGCCATCATGCAACTAATTTTCCATTGAAGAAATCCAAGAAGGGATCCTCCAAAGGATTAGAAGGTGAGGCACTGGCCTCTCAGTTCGAATTGGATTTTACCCTCATTGCATGTATGATTTCATTGAGGGTGGGTTGTGTTTGGTATCTGGACAGTGGAGCCCCATTCCACATGACCGGCAATAAGAGTTTGTTTAGTACCTTGGAGGAGAAAGACCTCAAGATGCGCATAGAGATGGGCGATGATGGAAAGTACCATGTTTCACGTGAAGGCACAATTGTGTTTCAGAGGGAGCATGGATCTCCTCTCACCCTGATTGATGTAAAGTTTTGCCTGGATTGAAGAAAAACTTGGTATCGGTCATGATGTTGGAAGACAAAGGCTATGATGTAGTCTTCAGTAAAGGAAAGGCATTCCTAAGACACATAGCCATTGGTCAGACCAAGAGGATTGGGATTCGAGTGAAGAATCTCTACAACCTGGAGGTAGATGATTGTGCTGCATTGAGTTCAAAAGCAGAATTGGTGCAAAGCCAAGACATTGGTGAGTTATGGCATAGTTGGTTGGGCCACTTGCATCATGGGGCCTTGAAGATAATGTAGCAGATTTCTACCAGACTTCCCAAAGGTAAACTTGAGCAAGTGGACACATGCAAAGGTTGTACCTTGGGAAAGTATGAGAACTCTTCGTTTCATGATCAAGACAGTCGAGCTGAAGCAATCTTGGAGCGAGTTCATATAGATGTGTGTGGACCATTCTTGACAATCTCCACTACTAAAAAAGGGTATTTTGTGATTTTCATTGATGATTTTTCTCGTAAATGCTGGATCTATTTCATGCAGAAGAAGGATCAAACCTTCTCAAAGTTTTGTGAGTTCAAAGCTTTGGTTGAGAAAGAATCAGGAAAGAAGATCAAGGCCTTAAGAAGCAAAAATGGAGGAGAGTATGTCTCTCAAGAGTTTAAGGACTTCTGTGCAGCGAAAGGAATTAAACGGGAGTTGACGGCACTTCATAACCCACAACAGAATGGGGTGGCCAAGAGGAAGAATGTAACAATTGTGGGGGAAGCTCGGGTGATATTGCATGACCAAGGCCTACCACTTCATTTGTGGGATGAGGCATGCAACACATTAGTATATTTGCAGAATAGAAGCCCACATCACATACTTGGGATGAAGACACTAGAGGAAGCTTTCTTTGGGAAGAGACCAGATGTGGGTCACTTCAGGATCTTTGGCTAACCAGTATATTACCATGTGACCAAGTGTTACACAGTAATTTCTCACCAACCCTACATTCCCTAATCCAGGATACTCCTGGTCCATATTACTAACATCTATTCTATGTCATGTTGCTAATTATGTGTCAATACCTTCCTTGTAATCTAAGGAAGAATGTTTCAGTTCATTATCCTTGAAGCAGACCCCATTTTACCCAAGTTTTTGGGTTGTCACAAGTCATCCCACCCACGAAGATGGTCAAGTTTGCACTAGCCCTAGTGAAGTTGTCGCTCCATCCCTGTGTTTCACCCACGAAGGTCTACTTTTGGCAAGTTTTTTAACAAATCATTGAATCTTTGAGATGAACTAATCCATGGGAGGTCCTAGGGCTAGTTGTTGGGTCAGATGAGCTCGCTTCTCTCCTTTGGGATAGTTGTTCCACATTTTGTTCAACCTCCCTAAGAGAAAATCTCTTCCTCCCATCTCTTATGGAACCTCTCCCTCCTATAAATGTCTCCTCCATGAATGAGATCAACTAGCTTGGATGTAACTTGATGATATCTAGATGTAATTTGGTAGCTTCAGGTTTCTAAGAGAGGAGTAGAGGTAGAGAGTGTTATTGGAGTGTGGAAGTAGCCTCACATGTATTTTGGCTTGAGAGATGTTTGAGTAGAGTTGGTTTGAGAAATTTCTATTATCAACCTTTTCGACAAAAGAGAGAGCCATCCCTTGGGAGATGGTTCACAAGTAAATGCTTAGGGAGCCATGCCGACGGGACCCTTCGAGGAGACTTATGACGTCAAGGCTCGGTTGTCAGTTTTACTCTTATTTATATTAATACAAATCAATATCTTGTTTCCTATATTGTATGTCAATAGCTTGAGGTTCCTTGACTCTTCAGGTAGATTGTTTGGTTGTTTTCTATTGTGTTTGTGGTGTTTCTCTACATGTTGTTTTCAGGTATAAGTGACTAGAAGAACAAGAGCTGGAGCAACACGACGAGGACTTCATTGAACGATGACCTGAAGGTAGGCCTTCATAACACCAACTTTCTAAGGAAATTTGATTTGGTATTGTCTTTGTAGTGACCATATTGGGGATCTTGTCTTTTGTCTTTTGTGTTGATTGGTTTTGTTTTTTTATTGTCTCCCTTATTGTTTGGGTAGCATGCTCTATTATGGAAGTTGTTAGACTACTCCTGTAGTCTTCCCACTCTCATGAGTGATAGATCTAGCCTTGCCTCAGCCAAACTTTCGTTTTTTGCCTTTGATATGAGGTCGTTGCTGTTTATTTTCTGATAGTCGCAGAGTAGTCGCGCATGCGTTGTTTTCTGGGTTGCACCTTTTACTATCTAGCGTGGTTAAATTGCCTAATAGTCGTGACAAGTCCTGAAATTGTCTCGGTGAAGCTAATTGGTGTACTTTCACGAGGACATTGCAAAGTGCTTAGTTAGAGGGGTGTGATGATTTATTGTTGGTGCAGGTTGTTAGTTTTATACTCGCGATGATTCCTGTAAGTTTCAAATATTGAAGTTTGTTGGTTGATTGGCCAGTGTGTTCTATCCTCTGAGCTTGTTTTTTGCCTCTTTATTGTATCAGAAGTGTTGGTTGTTAGGATTTTCGATTCCGGGTTTCAAGTCTTTTGAAATCCTTCCTCTTGAACCATCTGACCTAAATACCTTAGGGTTTCTTGAGTTATTGGTTTGATTAGGTTGCTCATTTGTTGGGATCTTTAGACTCTACTTGGCATAATCTCTGACTTTGTTTGAGGCTTCTTCCTATTCACTATTTTTCATCTTCCTGATTGGTATGTGACGTTTGATTAGCAAACTTTCATGTCTTGTTGATGCAATTTCCTTCCTTCACTTGGCATAGATCACATTGCTTCCCGGTCAGTGAGACATCTTTCCAGTTTTGAAAAAAGAAATATCTCCTTCGTTTTGAGTCTTTGATTCATTTTGCATTTAGTTTCTTAGCATTTATTTGAAAAAATAAAAAATTGCATTCATCTTGTATTAAGATTTGAAAGACAATTTTTGCATTAGTAGATTCTTGAGATTAAGACATTGAAAAGCAAAAAGTGTGTTTTCCATTTTCTATGTTAGATTGCTTGCAAGTTTGAGTCAAAGATAGAAGCATAGCTCTCTCCCCTTGATTGGTTTGTTTGAGAAATGATGAAAAGTACCATTCTTGCATTTGATTGCTTGTTTCTTTCCTTTGATTTGAAATGAGCCTCTCACTTTTCTTTAGTTAGTTGTTCATTGAAAAGAAATGGTTTCTTTTCTCATATAGTTGCATTCTAGGAGTTTTTGAAGATACATTTGGCAGGGCCTTGAAATTGAGATCTAAATCAATATAAATTATTAAAATATATTGAATTAACCTAAGGAAGCATTGAAACTTAATGCTCATATCTAGAGGTCTATGCTAGAGACGTGTTCCGGCGTCATTAAACCTAGTGGCTATTGTTTTCACTAAGGTTGAGCGATTCCTCCTTTTGTGATTCGATAAGTGCTAGTACGGACTTGTGCTCCCAGTACTGTCGCGTATATGATGGGATACCCCACTAGGTTGCAATTCTGTTATCCATAGGAAATTGAGTCGACCACCTTGCAAACGTGATACACCGAACACAACATTCGGGGAGATTGCGTGCTCATACTTCTTGGTTCGCCAGGAGGTATTCTGCAGTTCATGGTTGTTTGGTAAATCTTTTGCCTACAGTTCTAGAGTAGTCACTTTCATTCCTTTTCGACTCTTTAAAAGTAAAAGGATCATTTGAGTGCTTTTCCTTTCGAGATCGTTTCCAATTGAAAACGATAGAGTCACCTTTCGTCCTTTTCTCGACTTTTAAAACATGAAAAGGCAAAGTTTTGTTTCAGTGTTTTAAAATTAACTTCCCTTGAAATATTGCAAGTAAAATTCGACTTGCTTAGTAATTCTTTAGAGTCAATTCCAATGGCAACATTTATGGAGTCTACCAGTCAAGGCTTCCCCTTGGAAGGGAATCCTAGTCCTTTTCCTTCCTTTGAAAATGTTGGTGCTCCTTATATGGCAACATTGTTCCTCCCTGGGTTAACCGTTGATTTACTTGTTTGGTTATTTTTGACCTCAGTGATCCCAAGTATCTCAACTCCTGCCCAGCCGTCTCCTTCTTTTGAATCATGATGATTCTAAGGCTGACCCCTCGCCTTCTTCCCCTGTTTCTTCACCTTCCTCTTCTACTTTTCCTGGTGAAAGTTTCAAATCTAGTAACCATGAGGTTAAGAAGAAGAAGAAGAAGACAAAGAAGAATAAGTTAGCTAAGAAAGGGGCTGACCGTGCGGATGTTACTTCAAATGCACCTCCTATCGGAAAAACCTCTGATCCTCCATGGAAGGTGAGATTGTCTTGGCATTCCCAGAGTCTTAGAGGTATGGTATCAAAATCTAGATCGACCCTCCCCATCAACCTCTCGAGATCATGTCGATGCTGCACTCTTGGCTAGCAATGATAAGAAGAAAGGGGAGATTTGATTCCCCTCTAGGCTATGTGAAGGAGATCATCTTCTTCACCTTTGTCCTCTTATGGATAAAGCTTCCAAAGTTTTAGAAGACCTTACAGCTCCTCAACCCCAACTCCCTGTTGGTTATCAAAGGCTTTCTTCTAACCCTCCCTTGATTGGTAAAGAGATTGACTTGGATTCATCTCTTGCTCATCCTGATCTTCCTGAGCCTGACTCTCTTGTGTCTGTTCCCGACCAGCCATTGGTCAAAGAGAGTGTCGACTTGGATTCACCACTAGTTCCTCACTCTGTCCTAGAAGAGCGTGGTGATCATACTGCTCATGTTCTTCTCATCTTCTCAGATTCTCATGAATCAAAGAGTGACCCTCCCATCCTGGCAGTTCATAAGATTCCTTCTTCTATTCCTTCCGAGCATGGGGGGAATCATATGATACCCCCACCAAGTAGTTTTGTCATTTATTTCGGTTGGAGTCACTTGACTTCTTTATGCCTCCCATCTTATGTGCCTTTCCAGATAATAGGACAAGCCTATAAGATGGTCGTACTTGGCACTCTCTTGGATGAAGGTGCATCTGTTAGCATCATGTCTTCCACTACTTGGCAAGCTTTGGGCTCCCCATAGCTTGTGCCTGTCACCCAGAATTTGTTGACTTTCAATGGAGGAACCATTCAACCCTTAGGGATCCTTATGAGGTTCCCTATTAATTTGGGAGGAAAGACTATCTATATAGACGTGATGGTAGTCCAAGGTCTATTAGATTTCAAGCTTCTCCTTGGACGCGACTATGTTTATGTCATGGGAGCCCTTGTTTCTTCACTTTTCTGTGTGGTTTGTTTTCCACACGAAGGAAGAATTATGACTATTGATCAATTGTCGTTCATTGGTCACATAGTGTCTCCTTTGCACCCATCGTCCCCTATCAGCTCTTGTTTGCAAGTAGTACCTTCCCCGCCACAGCTCAATTTTGTGGCTACCCATTCTGTCTTCGTATCTGTTGATTATCACAAAGATGGTATAGTACATTATGTATTGGGGGCATTGGAACCCAATTTGTCTTTGCTACCAAACGACATGTATTTCCCAGAGCATGGTCCTTCCATCTAGTGAAGACCTCCTGGGAGCCATGTTCTCATATGGTCAATGAATCAAGATGTCTGAGGATAGTTCCTGGTCTTGTGTCAACCTCATTAAACAATGAATCAAGATGTCTGGAGCATAGTTACTTGTCTTGAGTCAAGCTCGTTAAAAAATGAAACAAGGGTTCAGAGCATAGTTCCTTGTCGTGTGTCAAGCTCGTTAAAAATGAAACAAGGGTTATGAGGATAGTTCTTTTACTATTTCAACCTCATTAAAAAATAAAACAAATCCCTTTTCCAAATCGAGTTTTTGATTAAGATCTCGGAAGTGAACCTTCATTCCATCCACCTCGTGGAATGAAATGAAGCTTGGGGGGCATGTATCTCGAATTGAGTCATTATGCTGGGGGCATGTGAACTTATAGCAAGCCTAGTTTTTCATTTCAAGCTTGTATAAACATGAAACCGAATCCAGGAAGAGTTCTCCATGGTTCAAGCTTGTGTAAAAATGAACCCACACCTAATTTACATCTTGTGATTGCCATTTTTATTCACTGATTTCTACTAGATGAGCCTTGGTTGTTCATTCCATTGCCACCATCTCTTTGGGTGATCATATGCTTTCACTTGGTTGTTTTTCCTTTCTTGAGAAACCTCAACGATGAGTGGTTTTGTTAGCCAAGCTCTTGACCATTATGTGTTTTGAGCAGTTCCTCGATTGCTAGAATGAGTTGCTACCCTTTATACCACTCGTTCCTCCATGACGAGTCACCTTTAAGCTCTTTTCTGACTCATAAAAAATGAAAAGATTGCCGAGTATTTTTCCCTTTTGACTCATAAAAGAAATAAAATGGGGGGTCCCCTTTTAAGCTCTTTTTTGACCCTTTTAAAAATAAAAAGATCGTCGAGCTCTTGTCGCTTTGAACTCGTCAAAGGTTACGAAGAATCATCTACCTAGTATAAGTTTACCCATTTTACGAGCTGGGAAAGATTACTTAAGAAAAATGTATACGTTGATCTATCATGGCCAATAGGTTCCCTTGGATATTGTTTTCTACCTTTTCGGATTCGAGGGACAAATTTATGAAAAGGGACCTTTGGAGTGTTCTTTTCCGTGTCTTTTTCAAACTCTGTAAATATAAAAAAGACTCTAAGTTTTACCTATGTCAGACTCATTAAACCCTAACGACATTGGACTTGTCATGATGACGAGATTGAGCTTCTCCTTCCTATGGCTCATTAAAATTTACTAGGTTGGATTTGTCCAAAGGAAAAACTTATATTACAAGCATATGATATCCCCTTCAAGCCTGTGTTTCAAAAATAATTGGGATACTTGCCAGAAATGGTGGGGGAAAATTTGGAACCATTATGTTGGTTATTATGGTAGCTTGTTTCTCTTGAACATTAACACTCTTTCTACTTCATGTCAGGTTGGGATATCCTCATTCAATCGTTGGCCTGCCGGGTTTTGGGTTATTCATTTTGCCTCATTCCATCTGATCCTTGCTACATCATCATGACCTTTGATCCCTTGGTACCAAAATGCTACCAAATTCCGGAGTCGTGTCGCTAATATGTTCAAGAGCTTAATCCTTCTACAGTTTGTATCCTTACACACCTTCCTCTGATTCTTTGTATCATCCACCTCATCTTATTCCTTTGTCTCGCGTCGATGACGTGGGAAACATTATGGCCCTCCTTCGACTGATCGCTTCCTGTCATCTTCAGCTCATTACCTGGGAAGTTGATCTAGAGACTCTTTTCTGGTACCTTAGAGCTTGCATGCCTCAATGGCAAGTTCTTCGCATTCGAAAATAGGCTTGCATCATTGGTCTTCGATCAAGTGATTTCACAAGTGTTCAACTTCAGATCATTCTTCACACTTTGTGGATTGTACTAGCAGTACCTTGAGAACCATTAACATTACTGGTGGTCTCTCTCGCACTTGTTAATGGTTTATATGATTGGTTAGTAATCAAGTGATTTTCTAGTATGATCGACTTCAACACATTTATTCGCATATTAGAATTTGTACCATGATCAGGTTTAGGATAAGACCCTGGGCTCAGATTACACAAGTCCAGGTTGCGTGGATTGATTCATACATGACTCTTTTAATTGGATGGTCGTGACCATACCTGAGTCTTTCTTGTGGTCTTTCTGATTGGATGGTTGCATCCATACTACATACCATTTATGTTTATCTTCTAGATGGCTGTACCCATGCCTTATAAACATGTATTTCCTTTCTCTATGTACTCATGTATCAGAGATATCAGTGGTACTTGCATTGTAGGTTCTCCGTGAGGATGTTCTGTTTCGGTTATGGATTCGTAAAGCATTTCACCCCTCCCACTCTCTCAGCCTTCATTCCTTAGGGGACATATGTTACACACTGTTACATAGTAATTTGTCACTGACCCCACATTCCCTGATCCTGGATACTGCCGGTCCATATTACGACATCTATTCTGCGTCAGGTTGCGGATTATGTGTCAATACCTTCCTTGTAATCTCAGGAAGAATGTTTCAGTTCATTATCCCTGAAGAAAACCCATTTTTACCTAAGTTTCTGGGTCATCGCGGGTCATCAATTGTCCCATCCGCGAAGATGGTCAAGTTTGCACTAGCCCTAGCGAAGTCGTCGCTCTGTCCCTGTGTTTCACCTACGAAGATCTACTTTTGGCAGGTTTTTTAACAAATCGTCAAAGCTTTGAGATGAAACTGCTTCATGGGCAGTCCTAGGGCTAGTTGTTGGGTTATATGAGCTCGCTTCTCTCCTTTGGGATAGTTGTTCCACCTTTTGTGCAACCTCCCTAAGAGATAAGCTCTTCCTCCCTTATCTTATGGAACCTCTCCTTCCTATAAATGTCTCCTCCATGAATGAGATCAGCTAGCTTGGATGTAACTTGATGATAGCTAGATGTAATTTGGTAGCTATAGGTTTCTAAGAGAGGAGTAGAGGTAGAGAGTATTATTGGAGTGTGGAAGTAGCCTCACATGTATTTTGGCTTGAGAGATGTTTGAGTAGAGTTGGTTTGAGAACTTTCTAGCATCAACCTTTTGGACGAAAGATAGAGCCATTTGTTCCCTTGGGAGACGGTTCACAAGTAAATGCTTATGGAGACATGCTGACGGGACCCTTCGAGGAGACTTACGACATCAAGGTTCGGTTGTGAGTTTTACTATTATTTATAATAATAAAATCAATAGCTTGTTTCCTATATCATATATTGAATTGTATGTCGATAGCTTGAGATTCCTTGACTCTTCAAGTAGATTGTTTGGTTGTTTTTTATTGCATTTGTGGTGTTTCTCTACATGTTGTATTTAGGTATAAGTGATTAGAAGAGCAAGAGGTTGAAAAACATGATGAAGACTTCATCGAACGACAACTTGAAGGTAGGCCTTCATAACACCAAATTTCTACGGAAATTTGCTTTGGTATTGTCGTTGGGGTGACTAGACCCACTCTAGGGCTAGAGGGGTTGCCTCTGTCTGTAGAGGGAACTTTCTTGTGTCACACCAAGGATTCTCGGAAGAAACTTGAGCTGATAGTTGAGTTGGTGATACTTGTGGGGTACACTGATACACACCCAACTATCGGGTGTACTTGCCTACCAGTGAAAGGACAATGGTTTGCAGATATCTTAAGTTTGATGAGCAGATGTTAGGCACCTATAATACTAGTGACTCTCCCATTACTATTTTCATTGTATACCTTATTGTTATCATTGTGCCCCTATTGTCCCCATAGGGTTATTAGTATGCCCCAAAGAAACCCATTATTGTTATTTTTGTGCCCTTATTGTCGACTTGATTATATTGTGACCCCTTAGACTCCTATATAGAAGGGAGGTTTAGTCATTTGTATCATCAAAGAATTGTTCATTTGTGTAATGTAAAGGAGGTTTCCCCCTTGAAGATGCTTATTTCTAAGGTGTTCATCTATCTTTTCTATCTTTTTGTGAGTTGGTTTCATAACATTTGGTATTAGAGCTTTGGATTCTAGGGTTTCGCTGCTCCAAATAGGTCATCGTGGAATTTTCGCTATAACGTTTTTTATGCGAGGTTTCAGAAGCTAAAAAAAAACCTATTTGAGATGAAATTGTACTAAACCTTCGTTCTGAATTTCAGATATTGTGTCACTATATTTTTAGAGATATAATTTTAGGAAGTTAGGGTTTTTGTAGATCCCCGAATTACATTCCAAACAGGTCACCTTGGGAAAATCATCATAATTTTTTCTCTGAGCATTAGATTTAATTTTCATAAGAAGTTACAAAAAGAGAACGGACTATAGTTTTTTGGGTATAATGTTTAGAACCTAAGGTTGAAACAGTGACCCACGACGCGTCGTACAAGTTCGCTCAATTGAACCAGTCTATACTCAAGTTATCATGGGAGATTTGGCATAAATCTTCTTTGGAGAATACAATATTGATCAGACTTGTGGGGTTAGAAATATTACTCAGAGGGTTACCACAAGAATAAATTTCAAACCTGGGAGATCCAAAATTACAAAGATACATCAGATTCAATATCGATCTCCTACAAAGTGAAAAAAGTTGTGTAGGTCTTTTTAAATTTTGGCATAAGCTTGGTTTGAAAAATTAGTTTGAAGGAATTCAAAGGGCATAATGAAGCATTATTATTGGTAATTGATGCCCCGAAGAAATAAAATGGAAACACCTAGTAAGCAACCTGAAAGCTCTAGCATGACTCATGAAGAAGAGGAAGAAATGCAACATGATATATCAAAATTACGAGACCAAGTGCAACAAATTTCACTTGCACAAAAAGTAATAGAAAATAAGATGGATGGTTTAAAGAAATACATAGAAGCTAAGATGGGTGGTTTAAAGAAAGGCGTAGAAGCTAAGATGGATGGTTTAAAGAAAAGTGTAGAAGTTAAGATGAATGACGTGGAAGCTAAGATGGACGGCGTGGAAGATAAGATGGATGGCGTGGAAGATAAGATGAATGGCATGGACATTAATATGAATGGCATGGATGATAAGATGGAAGAATTGAAGATAAATTTGAATAAGTTGCTAAAAGAAATGGTCAATAATGGCCAAAGGGTAGTAAAGGAAACTCACGATGAGAACAAAATAAATGTTAATCATGATTTCATAGACTCTAATGTTGGATTGAAGACCCACCATGTCCCAAAAATTGATATGAGGAAGTTTGATGGCAGGGATCCCGGAACATGGATACTACAGATGGAGACATTTTTCAATCTCGATAATGTGCAAAACACAAAAAAGGTATGTATTGCAACTTTATATTTGGAACCAAATCAGTTTGTATGGTATCACTGGCTTTGCTCTCATAAACAAATTGTCACTTGGGCAATTTTTACTGAAGAAATGATAGCACATTATGACGATACAAAAAGCAACACTTTTTTAGCCAATTGATAAATCTCAAACAAAATGGTTCAATGATGGAGCACATTGTGGACTTCCAAAAATTGAACATAAGGGTCAAATATATTCGAGAGGAGCATAGGATTGATGTGTTCATAGGGACTTTAAAGGATAATATCCAACATGAGGTTCTCCTTTGGGAACCTGATTCATTGGAGAAGGCATTCAGTTTAGCAAGAAAAATTGAAAGAAAACTTATGGCAACCAGGAAGCCTACCACTCACAACTATAAAGATGGAAGTGTTGTTTCCCCTAGCCTTCCACAACCTACAAGGTTGACACCACAATAATTGGAATAAAAAAGAGCACAAGGGCTTTGTTATAGTTGTGATAACAAATACACTAAAGGTCATAAGTGTGCTTAGAAGAAATTATTCTACATAGATTGTGAAGAGGAGGAAGAAAAGGAACAAGAAATTTCAAAAGAAGAGGATATACTCTAGGAACAAACCCTAGATAAAGAAGAAATGAATCCGACCATATCTTGTAATGCATTGGTTGGAATTACCACTCCTCAAACTATCAATATAGAAGGACATATCAAGAAGAAAAAGGTAATAGTGTTGATCAATTCGGGAAGTACCCATAATTTTATTCATTGTAAGATAACAAAGGAATTGAATTGCTTTGTATATCCAGCACCAGAGTGTCAAGTGATGATTGCAAGTGGAGTAACCATAAATTTCTCTGGAAAGTGCCATAATATCAAGCTATCCATGGGAGAATATGTATTGAACAGCCCAATGCTTTCCATTCCAATGGATGGTGTTGATGTTGTACTAGGAGTCCAATGGCTACAATCCTTGGGTACAATAGCTTTTAATTTTCAAGAACTTTTCATGGAATTTTGTGTGGAAGGAAAGGAAGTTGAATTAAGGGGTATTGCAAGGAAATCAGGAAATATAATCAGCTCTAACAGTATGGAAAAGCTTCTAAAGAAGGAACAACGAGGTGTAATTACACAATTATGTTCATTAGAGGTTCCGACATCGACATCATCTATTTCTCCGAATCTCCAAAAATTGTTGGAAAATCATTCCAAGGTATTTGAGACACCCAAAGGTCTCCCACCTATTTGTGATTATGATCATGCTATTCATTTGATTCCAGGAAGTGTTCCTCCAAACATCAGGCCGTACAGATATCCCTATGCCCAAAAGAGTGAAATTGAACGTATGGTTGCATAAATGCTAAAGGCTGGTATAATTTAACCTAGTCAAATTTCTTTCTCTGCTCCAGTAGCATTGGTGCACAAGAAGGATGGATCATGGCACATGTGTCCAAATTATAGGGAGCTCAACAAGCTCACTATTAAAGATAAATTTCCCATTCTTGTCATTGATGAATTATTGGATGAATTACATGGA
>APFE031755525.1:0-25298 GCA_000404065.3 Pinus taeda | reverse complement strand
GGGGGGGAGAACTATATTCACTACATATTCACTACCATGATTCCATTTCTTCACCACTATCACTCCATTTACCATTCACCAACATTTATTTTCTAATGATACTTTGTTGCACTTTGCTTCATACGCAATATTGGCATGCTTCATTAATATTACAAAAGGGCTTTCTTATGCACATTATGATTTCGAGTGAGTGTTTACATTATTATTGAAGAAAAGAGAACAGAAAACGAAATGAATGTTGCTAACACAAGAACCAACATTCTTTGTATTCATGGTTGTCACACAAGAACCAACCATAAGAAAATGTAAATTGTTACTCATGTCTTTCACATATCCTGGAAACATTCATTATTAAAAGACATCATCATGTAAAGCCAAAGTTCAATATGCCAAATGTTCTTAAAGAGACCCATGCATGGTTGCATGAGGACATGCAACAAGTTCAGTTGGGGAGGATGTTGGGACTCAGAAATGTCATATTTTCATCCACCTTTTTCTTCACTATTCCCTACATTTCATCATCCCATTAGCCTTTTATCATACATACATTTGGGTTTCACCTTCTTATTTTCCATTTTATTCATTTTTGTATTACAATTTAATTTATGATTAAATATTAGAAAATATACATATTTATATATATCTCTCAAGAATATGTGAGTTTTGTGATGTGTAGGAAATATGTGAAGAATTAATTCCAAGAGACTTATCCATATCTCCTCCACAATATTAAGGAGATAATTATGCAAGCCTATTCCTAAGGAGAAAATCATGGAGGATTTGGTTGGCATATCTTATCCAATTCCTAAGGAGAAAATCATGGAGGATTTGGTTGGCATATCTTATCCAATTCCTAAGGAGAAAAACATGGAGGATTTGGTTGGCATATCTTATCCAAGATATGTGAGAGATTTATGGAGGATTCAAAGGGATCATATTTCGTAATAATGGGAAATTTGTTGAAAATGCTTGAGAGATTTGTGGGATCATATTTTGTAATAATGGGAAATTAGTTGAGAGTGCTTGAGATAATATTGGATATGTAATTATGAGAAGGTTATCTTCCTCATGTATATAAGAGAGTGCTCTCTCTTCATTTGGATAAGGAAGAATGGATAATGAATAATGGAAAGAATGGAGATTAGCTTTAAGAGATAGTTTTGTAACCATGATTTGTAATTTGATTCTTGTAATATAATTTGAGATAGTTTTATTGTTGTGAGCTCACATATGTTGTTTGTCATTCAATTCTTCACATGTTGTATTGCTTTTCCTTTATGCAACTTCATGCTTTCATAGTTAATGTTTCAATGCCTTCCTATATTAATTTGATTCCAGTAATTTAGATTAAATTAGTTCCACTTCAGCCCTACATATATAGTGCATGTGTCTCGTAAGTCTACGGACATCGCACTGACAAATTAAATAGTTGGGCAAGTACTACAACAGAATTAAATGAACATATATTCACCCAACAGAGGGCACTTAGGATTTTTAAAAACTTACAACAAGGTTAAGAAGGAATTTGTTTGGGATGGCCTTAAATCAGATATTCAAAAGTTTGTGATGGAATTTTTGGTTTGCCAACAAAATAAAGTTGAAACATTTTAGACCCCAGGTCTGTTACAATCTTTATCCATTCCAAGCCAACGTTGGGAGGAGGTTTCAATGGATTTTATCATAGGTTTACCCAAGTCCGAAGGAAAGAGTATCATCATGATGGAAGTTGACAAAATTACTAAGTATGCACACTTTTGTGCATTATCACATCCATTTAAAGCTAGTATAGTTTCTACTGCATTTATGGAAACAATTCAAAAGCTTCATGGAAACCCAAAGATTATTGTAAGCGACAAAGATCCCATTTTCACTGGAAATTTTTGGACATAATTATTTTCTTTTCTCAGTACTTTGTTAGGTCATAGCTCATCTTATCATCCTCAATCTGATGGGAAAACTGAGATATTAAAAAAATGTTTGTGTTATGCTTCTTGACCTGCAAATGATACCCAAATACAGAATATGCGAAGAAAAAAGACCGATAACACAGAATATGCGAAGAAAAGATATCCAGAACACAGAATAACGAAGACTTTATTATTCAAAGAGTAATGTTCACTTGCCTCTTCTAGGGGGCAACCTCCAATAGAGCAGAGCTCGATTAAAAAAATAAGACATGATGCTCCTCATAGGGGGTTACTATCCTTTATATATGACTCCTACAAGTAATACCACGGGTCAATACCGCATATTACTAATACCGTCGGCCCATTTGCAACCAACTGTGGTTCCTTTATTAATTGCGGATTAACCACTTACAATTATTAATATGGGATTTATTGACTCTTGACTATGACGTGGTCCCATTACATAGATAAGGGGGTTAGGGTGGGACTCTAACAGGTGCAATGCTCTGTCTCAAGACTAGAGGGTGCATTGGTCAAGAGAGACAACGTTCTGACATAAAATTTGCAATTAAAACTTAGTGCAATGTCTTCCTTGGTATGTTCTTGAATGAATAAGACAGTAAAGGTATGAATAAGAGGTATGAAAAGCACAATGGAGAAAGAAAACACGATGGGATACACCATCTTCCCAATATGGTTGCCAATTTGTTATGTGTAATCCACCACTACGGATAGAAGTATCTTCCTTAGGCCTGGTGGAATGATGTAGAACAACAGAAGTACAAAGCGACAATTTTTTTCCTTAAAGTAAATAGATAATAGGATGAAGCCTACTCATAATCTATCGTATGCTTCACTCCTTCCTTCACTTTAATGCTCCAATCCTAGCTCTGATAATTATAATTATAACCTACACAGTCAAATACCACAAGACAACAATCCATGTAATCTATGCAACATCATCTAATCACTTTATCCATCAGATCAACATGGTATCGAAATATACGAAACCATAACATCATATTTAGGAAAAAAATAACTCTTTGCATTAACATAAATGGAGTGATTTACAACCAAAAATATGTGTTGATCTTGTAGAAGAAATTCTCCAAGTTGAATTGTCCTTTCCTTATCAGAAATTGGATGTCTAATCACCCTAATGCGTGGAAATATATCTCTCAGACCAACATAATAAGGGTAGAATCACTCTCCAAAATCTAACCCCTTGCCTATGGATGGCAATAAATATATAGGTGAAGGAGTTAGTTCATGAATTCTTATCCTTTTAACAATTTGGAATTGATATCCACTCTTGATGGGAGGATGAGCTCAAGGCCTAAGGGATGAAAAGTACAAGGTAGGATAGGATAGGATTCAAGATGTTTATCTGAGGTAAATGGTTACAATAGATCTTGGAAGCTTCTAGAAGAGGAATCATAGATATTTTTTTCTTTTCCTTGAATTTCTATAATCCGTGCACCCCCAACACTGAACAAGCTACTAGTGATTAGCGTAGGTGAAAAGTAGGGAAACCTAGTAGTCAACGCTATCCCATAAGAGGTCAGGGTGTGCTTTTCCTTAAAATGACTTAAACAATGTGATTTCAAGCAGAAACTTAGGGTTTATAATGAGTCATACTTAGGTATTTATGCATGGATGATGAAAAGGAGATCAAAGGATGTTTATTGATCTAGTTGAAGGCCTATTGACCAGATGTGAAAAAATGGCCTATAACAGCATTAAAACCATACAAAAAAAGTTTTATCTCACGCTTTCTCTTTGTTATTTTCTCCTAATGACATTTGCCTCTCATCACACTATCACCCATACTGGTTTCTACAACACAATTATACACCATCAACTAGTTCTCATAGCAGAGCCTCCTTCAATCACACACACTTTCCAATGCTACAACCATCACACCAACATATTTATCCACATTAAATTTCACTTTTTCTCCATGTATAATTAGTCAAATATATCGATTTCCTACTAGTCTCATTTCTCAATTCATGCACAGGTGAACATCGACTACAAATTTCCCACTTCATCGCTTCAATAATGTGCTAAACACACATTGGGAGTTCGATCATTTTTTAGACTCTTGTACCCAAAATCTTATTGTTTCAATCAAAATGATATATCAATTCAACCAAAAGTAAGAGTGATCTACTTATTTAATGTACACATCATTCCTCCAATGTAATTACCTTCATTTTAGTCAACTTATGCAATGAAAATCAACTGATTACATTCATTGCATTCAAATTTTGTAGACCAAAAAAAGAAATTGCATTCATTGTATTCAAATTCTATAGACAAAATCAAAGCATTATGGCTAGAACAATATTATTAATGCATTCCACTACAAAGAAAAAAACAAACCGTAACCACTTCATTGAAAAATAATTAATTCCATTCCATATCACGTTGAAGACAAAATCAAGAAACCTCGATCAAAATAATTCCTTGGGAAAGTCATTTTGTTTTGGTCCATGGTTTTATTTTCTCCACTTATATGGAGTGTTGTGGTCACATAACAACAAGACAAAGGTGATTGTTTTGATTAGGAAGAACAAAGACCGCGACATTTTTGCAAGTGTCACGGGCATCAAGAAGTAAGCCAAAAGCAGTCTCTATAACTCACCCAATTCTTCCTTCTTTCAATCAACTTAGATTTAGGTCTTTAATACTTCTTCCAACCACTATCAAACACCTACAATCAACAAATCAATAATACCAACATCACGCCACAACAACAATACGACCTATGACACAATAAAAAATTAGTGGCATCCACATCATCAAACCATGAAGCAATCACAAGTTGAAATTAATGCTAAAATTTCCATAATGCCAAAAATATCCCCCTTTGGCATTGATGGAAACCTACTCTAAATACCATACATTTTGATTTTTATTTCTCTCCCTTTGTCATCAATGGAAAAGGTCACATAAATCTCTTGCTACTATCCTGATCAAGGTATCCATGAAGCACTTGGTCATTGTATTCAACTACAGTATGAGCATTAGAAATCAAAGAAAAAACATGCCAACATCAATATAATTTCAAATTATTTGACAAAAATATAAAATACAAAGTAGTTATTGTAGTAGCATAATGATATAAGGCTTGTATATAAAATATCAACATAACATGGCTTAGCAACTATACATAGAATCAATGAATAACAATATATGTTATAAACAACAACAAACATACAAGTACTATCCTCTCAGATGTACATGAGATCAAATGGATCAACATCATACAAAAATAATAAACTCTATACCTACACTTCATGGGCACAATGCATGGCATATGATAGATATACATAAGCTCTCTCAGCACCTTGGCCATAATATCAGGTCTCAACAACAATACAATATACAAAGAGCCTTCAACAATCCTCCTCATCAATATAGAATTATATCAATGATAAGGCTCAACAACATATAACCATACTCCTCTAGTACAACCATAGCTTTAGAGAACAAATTAGAAGGCAAGATGACATCACTCTTCTAAATTAACATATACTCAGATAATTAACAAATGAAACAATACAACAACATTCTCTTGAAGCAACAACCACAACCAATTTACAACCATTCATCCTTTCAAAAAAACGTTATCAAAATACTAATTGAAGAATGATACATGAGAAGATATCAAAGGAGTATAGTTATTTCTGTAACAAAAGATAACCGTGATTCATATAACAACAACAATAAAGGTTTTCTCATGCAAACCCTAGCCACAACAACTCTAATGCACATGCTTTCTTGACTCAACCAACTGAAGCATCATTATAGATATCCATAACCTTTTATCACCATATACTCAACCACATGAAGCACAGATAACCCTTGCAATAAGTGAATGCCAAATAAACATACAGAAAAGTATGAAAAACTCCTCCAATTGCATCATTTCCCTTTATACCAACAACGGATCATAATATGAACAATCAACTAAAAGCATTAGAGATTCCCCCCTTGGATATGTTCCATCTATTCATGATAACCACAGCTTGACAACTCTCTCCCCAAATAATTCATGCTCATGATCATTGTTAGAAATTAATTAATGAAGCAATGAAATACACAAAATATTGTGGAAACACAAATAAAAAATGCATAGAATAAGAGTCTAGACACTAATATACATGGTTCTCCCAATTTGGGCTTCATCCACAACGAAACATCCAATATTTCTTTTTATATTATCCAACAAAATGAAGAAATACAACCTATAGCAAATCCACTGTAATTTCCTCTTCGCTCTCACACAATCTCCTTTCTCTTTCTCACTCAGAATAATAATAATGCACATCCGCGATACAATTCCCTCATATAAACTAAGGGGTTTCCTTATAGGGGAAAAAACCCTAAATTAAACATAACTTCTACTGGCAAATAATATTCCTAATGAACGACCTAGATTGACTATGAAATTACAATATTTTACAAGGTAATTTTTCATCTATTTTTAGCTTCGAGGGGGGGATCCAAACATGCAATCACCCCCCTGTGGACCCCCAGGAAGAAATTGTGGGGGGGAAGTGTTCCCGCATCCCCTCGACAGTGTTTGGGATCCAAGCATGGCAGAAACAAGACCTTTGAATAAGGAAGATAGTCAGGCCCCACATCCAACAATCTCCCACTTGGAGACTAATTATATAAACTCCATCGATGCTTCACTTGCTATAAAATCCTTCCACTTTGGACCTGTTTGTTTCTCATCTTCATCATCATTCTTGAAGGATAATTGAAACTAATAAAAAATTAAATTTCTCCCTAGTTACAACCTTTTTCAACATATCTACATGATTGTAGCTAGTTTGTGTCTTTTCCAACTTCAACTATCCATCATCTAAAACTAACCATGTCAAATGATACCTTAGTTGTATATGTTTAGTCTTAGAATGAAATTATGAATTATTTTCTAGATGAATGACACTATGGCTGTCATTATGTAACCTTCTCATCTCCTTTGCCTTTAAGAACTCATCCATAAACCTTTGTAACCAAATAATATGTTTAATATCCTCTGTAGCAACAACATACTCTGCTTCTATTGTGGAAAGATCAACAGTGCTTTGTAATTTTGAAAACCAACTGATAGTTGTTCAACCTATAGTAAACACTTACCCTTTGGTGCACCTCTTTTTATCTATGTCACCTATCATATATGCATCAAAATATACATGTAGATCAATGTTTGAACTTCCAAAACATAATGCTTTATTTTTGGTACCTCTAAAATACTTGAGAATCTACTTCAGTGCCATCCAATGCTATTTTCCTGGATTTTTCATATACTTGTTTACAACTCGTACTTCATGTGCAATATTAGGTCTTGCACAAACCATTGCGTACATGAAGCTTCCAATTGTTGATGTGTATGGAACATTACACATATAATCCATCTCTTCCTTGATCTTGGGACACATCTCCTTAGTTAGTTTGAAATGGCTAGCCAAAGTTGTACTGACTGGTTTTTCATTATGCATATTAAATATTTCCAATACCTTTTCTATGTACTCACTCTGAGATAATGTTAATTTGTTGTTTTTCTTATCTCTAGTTATTCTCATACCAAGGATTTGTTTTGCAACACTCAAATCCTTCATTGCAAATGAATTTTCCATTTTTCCTTTGAGCACATTTATTTCCTCCATGTTAGACCTTGCAAAAAGCATGTCATCTACATATAATGGCACTATAATATAGCTTCCATCATTTTTCTTTTAAAATAAACACAGTGGTTAGAGTGACATCTAGTATAACCTTGTTTAAACATAAACCTATCAAATTTTAGATACCACTTCCTTAGGGCCTGTCTTAATCCATACAAGCTTTTCTTCAATTTGCACACTAATTTCTCCTTCCCTTTGACCTCATACCCTTGTGGCTACTGCATATATATTTCTTCCTCCAAATCACCATGGAGAAAGGTTGTCTTTACATCTAACTACTCAAGATGCAAATCTTTTGCTACCACTAGACTTAAAATAGTTCCGATTGAAGTTATTTTAAGAACAAGAGAAAACAATTCATCAAAGTATGTACCTTTGTTTTGTGAAAATGCATTCACCATAAGTCTAGCCTTATACCTATGTTTTCGTCTATCTTCTTCCTTCAACCTATAAACCCCTTTTCAAGGTGGGAGTATTCCCTGTCTCTTTCTCTAGTTCTTTGCCCATATTTTTCTTTGGTTTTCTTCATTTCAATTTTTCTGACCCATTCCCATTTTTTCACTTTCTTGGCCCGTTGGAAACCATGGTTAGTGTAACCCATTCAAGGGGTCATAGGGGAATAAGTTAACTTCTTCCTACTCATGGGGCTAGTATTCAATGGAGATGTCACCAATTATGTATGTGTGGTCTTAGCCTCCTCATATTTTCAAGGAAGTTGTAGGTGCAGAATGAGAAGTTGTAATTGAGTGATAACTCATTATTGATGCTAATGTAGTATAAGAGGTTTATGGATGGGTTCTATACACTGTGAATACTAAGTCTACACAAAGAAGATACATGTATAATGTGGACATTTATTGGGAGCTAAAAACCATCTGGAAAAGCTTTAATGGAGCATTAAGAAAACCAATGAAAAGTCATATTTTGCATTGATGAATTGAAATGATAGATAAGGAAGTTCAATGATAGGGTATTGATCCTAGATAAGAAGATGGTAGACCTTGTATTCTTCACCTCTGATGACGAGCGAGATATACTTGAAACTATTCAAGTTGATTCTTTATCTAAATAGATGTTCTTACTCTTCATTTTTGCTATACTTACTAGTACCATCATGGCTACAATAATAGGTGTAAATATATCTCATTTACTCAACAAACTGTTATATTATTTTAGACTATCTTATCTTTTTGGTTTTGCTTCCAATTTAGACTATTTATATAGACCAACTATATAGTTATGATATTAGTTTGGTTTTTCCTATTAACAAATCGATTAACATATTTTATAATATGTACATTATATTGAAACAATAAGATATATATATATATATATATATATATATATATATATATAATATATATATATATAATATATATATATATATATATATAAATATATATATATATATATATAGATATATATAGATATTATATATAATATATTATATATATATATATATATATATACATATATATACATATATACATATATATACATATATATACATATATATATATATATATATATATATATTAGCCCTAGTACCTGCAACCAGAAATTTTGAACTCCTGAGGCTATCAACTTAAATTATCAACACAAGGTTCATACTAACTTAAGAGAGGTCAACACTGTATGTGTAGCATACACCTTCCTCTTCCTAGTCCAACTCCATTTGATGCAAGTGAAAGAAGAAAATGAAACAACTTCAAATTAAAAAATATCTAAGTAACTTGCAATTCCTAAGTTGCAAAAGGTAAATAGAAATAAGAAAATACATTAATATACTTGGAAATTAAATGGAAGGAAGGAAATCTATTCTATTTGCCAACATGTAAAGCATAATGACAACTAAGGAAATATAACATATCTTGCTCAAAATAAAATGACATTTAAAGGATATATATTCTATTTTGCAAGAAAGGAAATTTGTAAAGTACTCTTGCAAAAAGAAAAGCACACTTTGCAAAAAGTAAATTGCAGAAAAGGAATCTAGACTAATTTGTAGAAATCAACATCCAAGAAGTAAGCAATATAAGAGATAAACCATGGCCTAACTAAATCTCATATCAAACAAAGTGGAATAATATCCTTCATAGGCTACTTCTACTATGAATTTGTAGTGAATCTAGGCAAGGAAAGTCTCAAAAACAAATTTCTATAGGTTTGCTATAGGATTGCTACATGAGTAACAAGATTGCTACAAGAGTGAGATAACTTGCCGAATTACCAATAAAATAAGATGGAAATGATATGGGATGAATTTCTTATGAATTAGGATTTCCTAGGACTCCATTCCAAGTGGAATAACTCAAAAATACCCATGTTAACATCTGCTAAAAAATAACAGAAAATTATTACCCTAAAAGTCGAAAATTCAAGAATTAATGAGCTGGTTAACCTATCAAATGCCTAACCTAATCAAGTGAAAATGCTACGGGGTTATTGTTTTTATTAAATTAAATGTTTTTATGACTCAATACAATTGGAATGAACTAAAATAAATCTTATTAACATGTTATTAAAAATAACATAAATTACTACTATTTTGCTACAAGGGACTTCCGAAAATTCTAGATTCGTGAACTAGTAAACCAATCCAAGTCGCTCAATGATGAAGATTAATTTTCAAAGTTTTTATAAGGATGCATCATGATTTTTAATCTGTAAATAACCTTAAAGAAAATAACTTCAATCATTTTACCAATATAACCTACAACAAAAGATGCATGGATAGTAAATGTAGAAATAAGAGATGCAAGTGAAAAAGACATTCAAAGAAAACAAAGAAATTGTACAAGAGGGCTTTGAGGATCTTGGGATGGACAAGAACAAGGATAATTATATTCCTTTGAATGAAACCAAGCTTTAAAAGCTAAAAATGGCACCAAACTTCCTTATTCTAATCAATCCAAGTACATCCCTGCTAGAAATGAAAGTGGAGCTGCTAAATAACATGTTTTCTCCACAAGAAGGCTAAGAAATGCTGCCCCTATAGGAAAATTCAAATTGGTACTTATACAAAGTGGGGAGGAAACATTCTTCTTAAAAGTAGGAAACCTTCCCCTCCAAAATCTGGCAAAAAGTGGATTTGGTTCCCAACACTAGGAATCTTCATTAAATGAAGGGAACACATTCCTAAATTTTATCAACCCCTAGAACTCCCTAATTTGTTAAATAATTTAATCATATCATGTTCATTTATTATCCAATATTTTTCCTCCTGTAGCAGGTAGCAAGTCCCTATATTATCTCATCCTCCAAGTATTCATAATCTTCCCAATAGTCTCATAATATTCTACAAAAATAAATAATATTAGGCACAAATATGCAATTATCTCTAGATCTTCCTAATGGACATATTAAAGATAAAAATATTTCATCTAATGCAAAACTAGGGGTTTAATGTGTTGAAATATGGTCATATGGTCCATAAATTGTATCTAATTTGGAGGCCCATCATACTCCCCTACTGAAAGTGTTTCTCAACCTCTGAGAAACTTACTAAACTAATTATGCCTCATTCATGGCCTTCATGGCCTCCTTGATCTATCCTGTAGTTGTCCAACTCTTTCCTATAGTATTTTTTTGTCTTCTTGTAGCAACATTATGCTTCCTGCTACATCTTTGTTTTCTCCTGTAGCAACTATATTACTCCTATAACACTTTTTTCCTTCTTGTAGTAGGGTAGAATCCCCTACCACTATTTAGTTTTGGCTCCTCTGATGTCTGGCTCTATCTATGAGGCTTGGAGCTACTTCCCATTTGTTTGCAGGGAGGTTAATCCTTCAATTTTCTTCTTATTTCTCTATAATCCTTCCTTTAGATGACTGGCTAATTTTTCAGTTGTCAATGGGGTTGCTTAGGGAGGTTAAGACTTCCTCTGCTTGAGTCTAGTGCTTCTCCTTCTTTTGAAATACAAATGACCTTGCTTTGTCTTCCTTTCCTTAGGCTTGATTGGCATGCCCAAGGTTGCCAAAGTTGCAACCACTTCTTTCTCAATGTTTCCCTTTGAAACACTAGCTTGTTGCTCCTGCCTCCTTCTTTTTTAAGGTCTAGAGGTTTCCTCAATGATCTTGGAGGCTCTTTGTTCCACTTTTTACCCTCCTTTTATCTCCTAATTTGATTTATCCTTTCGATTATTTTTCTTCTATTTTAGCCTCATGTTTCTCTCTTTACCTCCCTCTTCTTCCTCTTCTTCTTTTGTAGAACCATCCCTAGTTGTTTCCTCGAGTTCCAATAGGATTTTACCTTGTGATTCCAAAAAAGCTCTTCTATCCATGTCAACATATTTTTTTCATGCCACAGGATGTTGAATGTGTTCTCAAGGTTTTTGCAAGTGAACCTCGCTGCCAATCATGAATTTTAGAGCAATATAATATTTCAAATTATGGAAGGAGGAGGAGGAGTGCTTCTTGTTGATGAGTGAGGTATGGAAATTTCAAAACAAGTGTATTCTCCTATAATAATTCTTGTACTCACAAGAAACTCCACACTTCAAATTTTTTTAGGGTTCTCCTACAAGATGTTTAGTGGAGGAATTTTGAAAAAGATCACAGAAATTTTGTTTTTAAGAGGTGAGAGATCAAGTACTTACCCCTTCCTTTAAGAATCCTTCAAAATTATAGGGTTTTTTGGCTAATAATGCTCAAGACATGGTCCCTTTTTGCCTCTTGGGACAATCCTCTAGCGGGTAGGTATCTCCTATAGAAATTGCCTCCGCTCTTATAACACCCACTATTTGGCTCTGTAGCACTTTTGTAGCAGCCTAGGGAAACCTTGATGGTGGCTTGCTCAAATCTCAATGATGTAGTTGGACTCTATTAACAATTTTGGAATGAAATCTTAGTACAAATGAAGTTCTCACTCATCCCTTATCCCTTTTATGGTTTGGTGTTGGGATTAGTGCTTGGTGATCTGGTCATCATTCCTCATAATTATCACTTTCCTCACTTTGACTTTTCCATGTTGCACGGGTGTTTGATTAAACTGCAGTCTTACTAGTTGAGGGTGGCTAATTTTACTAACCACCTTAAGCCTATAAAATCTTCTCTTGTGTGCAATGAAAAACACATTTTTTTAACCATATTATGCTCATCAGGAGAGGTGAAGAACAATGAATACATGTGCCTACCTGTTGTCAAGTTATTGTACATGCATGCATGTTGATACTATCCTGACGATCAATCAACTATCCTTTGGAGTTTCCATATTTAATTTTCTTTCTTGTGGACAGGTCCTCATTAAACACAATAATGTGATGATGTATTTGACTGCTACAATGTCTCTTTCATGTAATTCGTTTCCAATGTTTGATCTGTTGTTGTTGGAGTGAATTTTTGACCTTGTAGCTGCTCCACAGGGATGGTGTGACTTCTCTAAGACTCAAGGATGGCCTCTTGATGCTTCAAGGTTTCCAAATATTCATTATGGAGCTGCAACAATCCTTTATCTATGACCTTATTGGATATTTGCAAGCTACTACATGATTGATATCCTTCCCGTAGCAGTCATAGTCCCTCCCCAAAACCTCATTCAAAACTCATGTTTCTTCATGAAATGCATTCAATGACTTTGATGAATAATGGTGAGCCTAAGGGCAAGAACATAAGCTCTGATGGTGGTGAAAGTGTTGGAAATTGCATAAATCAACACTCCCTATGTGTTATGTGACATGGACTAACCACCTCTAATGGATTCTTATCTATGGTGATGCGATCATTTACTATTACCTATGGGTTTTGGTCTAACGGTAATCGTGATTCCCAAAAAGTGGTTTTAGAGTGTAGGTCATGAGTTTGAAACACACCCAGCTCGCATTGGGGGGAGATTGTTGGAAATTGGATAAACCGCATCTCATGGATCCTTATCTCTAGCGATGTGATCATTGACTAATAGTTGCAGGTTTTGGTCTAACAACAATAGTGATTCCCAACAGTAACAAGGGGGAAGGCAAGATCTCTTTTCTTTGGTTTTTTTTTTTCTTTTTTTCTTTTTTTTTCTTATGAGTAGAGGTGTAATCTTGAGAAGAATTTTTTTAATGGAGTGGATGAGAGGTGAAGGAGGTTTGATGAACCTCTCCTAACATTACCCAAGGAAAAACATGATTTTTGACCCAATTTTCTAAGCATATCTTACTCCTGTAGAAAATTTGGACGCTCTTGTAACAATTCTGGAATACTCCTGTAGCATAATTATTTTATTCATATCTCTTAAAGTTATGGTATAATGGATTCATATGAAATTTTGTGAGCATATTTCTATCATCCTCATCCTTCTCCCCATAAAAATATCTGACCAACGGATGCACGAATCCCAAGAAAAAATAAAAGCGGTTGTAGGCGATGGTGGCCAATTTCTCGAAAATTGTGCACTAAAATTTGCTGAAATTTCTTGCACATGTTATGATATCCATTATAAATATCCCATGAAACAACTCAGCAAAATGATGCATGGTCTTTGAGATATGGTCAAAACAATTTCTTCCTTATGTACTTCGCTAGTCCTGTAGCATTTTAGGACTGCGACAAAAATGAATGGAAAAGGCTTGGGAATGATGGGTGGATATTGCAAATAGATGAGGGTGATGGATTGAAATGGCCTTGGTCCTATTGGAGCATCTAGGAAAAGGAGGAGAAAGCCCAAGTTTGACTTTCTTTGACTAGGTTTTTGATCAACGTTTTCTTTTGGTGCTATTCTTTTTTTGTTTCTTATAAAGGTTGGAGATCACCTGCATTCATCAAAGAGAGAGACATGGAGATAATATTTTTTTTATTTTCATGTTTTCATTTTTTGTTAGGCCTACTAGTTGCCTCAATGAGGTTTTCAACTAGTAGGTTTGCTTAGGTGCCTCAAAGCAGGTTTTCACCTAGGATATTTTTATCTTTTGTCCAACCCATTGACCACCTCATGGAGGTTTTAAATCAATGAGCGAATCTCAAGCACCTCAAAGGAGTTTTTCTCCTCAGATTTGATTTTAGTTTCCTCTTTTTCCTTTTTTTTATTTTATTCCTCTATCCCGCCTTACTTGAAAAAAAAGAAAATATCTTTCAAGTATAGGAATACTTTCAATGGATCCATGTTCATGCCAACTATATCATGCCAACAGTGTTAATGCATAAACATATTTTTATAGCCAACTACATTATGCCTGCCTCAAAATTTCTAGATTCCAAAGAAATCTTGTCTCCCAAGCCTACAATTTTAAGATCCTCCTAATTTTTAATGTCTCCGATGTGGCCTTTGAACTTTTGTCCTTTTATTCTATGATTATGTTTTGAAGTTTTTGTTGCAATTTTGTAACTGGGAAATTTGGCAACATAACTACCAATGAGGCTGCGAACCCTGAAAATGTTGTCAAGCCCAAGTTCTGATGTAGAATAATGAAGGTCATAATAACTTGAAGAAGTAAAATCCAAATACCATGCATATGCCAACAAAAGGCTCCAACATTTTGAACATTTGTACTCTTGTAGTTGATAATTTGTCCACGTGTATGCTTTTGTCTTGACTGACTGGAGAGCAACAATCCCTTCTTGTATATAATAGTTGTTAATGTTGCTTTAGCCCGTGAAGCTAATTGGTGTTGTTTGTAATGCCCTTGTCACTGTGACAAGGATCCTAATACCTTTTCCACATAAAATGCACAAACTAGCACATAGCCTTGACTTTCAAATTGTTTCTTTCAATCTAGAAAAAGTACAAAGGCACTTATAAAATATGGACCTACATATGATGCAGAAGTTTCTAGTGCTGGTAACGATGCAATCAAAAGTACTTCCTTCCAGAGAGATAGCCATAAGGCTTTTGCTAATGACTCAGTATGACCTTATACCGAGCTTTATCACCAGCGTACTCCTTTATGGATAGTAATTAAACTCTGCAAATGGACCTCATTTGCCAAAACTGACCTAAATGTGAATATGTTTTCTACTATGCCTGTGATTGTCAACTCTTTTTGTGCCTTCGTCTAAGAAAGGTTGAATTTTTGCTTTGTATGAGCACAATGATGACTCAAAACTCTATCTTGTGTGTCAATGTCTGATCTATGGAAAAAAGATAAATATAGATTTTAATCACTCTTGAATAGACTGTAAAAAATTATTGGCATTGCATGATATTGAAAATAGTTAGGTGGATTAGTGCAAAGCTTAAGAAGATATTGAGTTTAATGGCACAACTGACACCATGAAAGAATCTTTGGAACAAGTGGTGGAGTAGATTGTGCCTGAGCAAAGGGTTGCAACAATGTATATGAATTTGGAAAATACCCCCATGTAAAGGTGGGTAAGCACATCAAATCAAGTTTCACTCATGGCATGATATGATAGAGGTACCTAATGTTAAAAGCCTACCAGAAATTGGGGCTCCACTTGGTAATGACATTTTGGAATCTAGTTCTGTCAACCAGCCCCTACAATTCCGTGGTACTTCCAATCCAATGGGATACATGTGTTACTGCGAAGTCGTTAGGAGATATAGGAGGTTCCTATTTAAATATGGGTTCATAATTTTATGCAAACCTTAGATCCATTTCCAAAAAAGTGATATCTTGAGGTAAAAATGTAGTGGCAGACAACTAGCTAGGTTGAATTATGAGAAAGGTGCTACAAAACTTTATATGACTCTATAAGGAGGAGGCACAGATTGCAAGTTTGATAGGGTTCATTTGGTGTTTCCAATAAATGGACCACCCACAAAGTCTAATAATAGGATCCCCAAAGGAGTACTCGTTAAAGGAACTTTGCCATTTGTGGTATAAAGAAACTGATTCCCTTTTGAAACTATTGATAATGTGGTAGGTGGTATTTCTCTGGAAATGAAAAGTATTGATCTCCTTGTTGTTTTGCAAGTTGTTGATAGTGCACGGGAAGATGGTGAAAATAGTGGGGAATACGATAGATCTGCATTCTGTTGAAGGATCATTTTTCAACAAGGAATGTGTTGTAGTGTAATTAAATCTACATGTTGTTTCGAAGATTTCTCAATCAAATAGATCTACGATCTATTTAAAGTTTATTTCCTTCCAAACTCAGTGAATATCTAGTGTTGGGTTGTGAAAGTATGCTTGATATATAACTTGGACAGATCCTAGCTGGTGTAGAGTATCCAGTGTTGGGTTGTGAAACTGTGCTTGATATCTAACTTGGACAAATCCTAACTAGTGTAGAGTCCCCCTAAGGGTCCACTCAAGCTCACTACTATGTTATTGCTAATTCACTAGAAACATTTTGAAGTAGCACTAGCAGTTCTAGTTCTAGTAGTATATCTAGTAGTATACCTAAGAGCATATACATATGCATACCTAGTAGCAGAACAAACAGAGTAAGTATATGAACCTTGAACCAAGCTAGCATCATGATCAGCCTCTATTAAGGAAATATCTCCACGTGTTGTGGGAGTCTCACCACGCCAAATGCATCTTAGAGACCCTTGTCATGACCAAGTTAGCCCTGTAACTTCACTGCCTTCTAACATGTTTGGAGGTTGTTGTTACCACTAGATATTGGCTTCATTCACTGTTCATACGTAGCGAACTTTCATTGCCATATTTTGTTGAGAAATATCAGTAGCCCTGAAGGAGAAGGATAGGATCAAGCCATGCCTCCATGTACTTGAATATGGAAAATAAGTGTAGCCTTGCAGCCATTTTCCTAGTCCGGGTTAAAATTGCAGTCAACCCACATTACTTTCACTACCAATTATTTGAATGCAGAGCTAATGTAACAAAAATTAATCTAAAATATAGTGGCAAGCCGATTCATCTTGACGTGACAGTGTATCCAAGCCTGGTTTGGATGACACTTAGATATATAGCTCTTGGGAGTGTAGAAGCTTTTATAAGGTCTCAAAAATGGATGTGTGATCAAATAAATTAATTATCATCATGTAATTGGAGGGTGGAGGGGGTCAGCCCTATCGAGACCTAGTTCTAGCCAAGCAAACCATCAACAAGTTTCTCATAATGCCCTAGAATCTGGATTGGGGTTTATTGGACTGCAAGGAGGACCACTATGCAATCCAATCTAAGGTTGGGAGGAGAGTTGCAGTCTTCGGCTCAGTTTCCCAAAGATACGTGTCAATCACTCTAGCTGACCTTATGTTATAATTCCTTAAATTGTTATTGTGTCGAATGACTGCATGATGACACTTAGATTTCTAAAAAAAAAGTATACAACTGTGTGATATAGCATATATGAATACATCTATGAGTGTTGCTATATTGATGTGTATGTTGGTGACAATATATCTCTGAGTGTGTGCTCTGCTCTATCTTGCTCTTCTGAATTCTCAAAACTCTGCTTCATATTAGCAAGAAGTTTGACCTTTTTTCTTATGGTAGTGATAAATTGGTGTAATATTACTCATGGCGAGCTTGATAACATATAACCCATACTAGATGGTTTTAACTTTTAAGGTAGTTGAGGTTACACATACATACTTTTGTGACAAATGTTTTGAGTCAGTGCTATGAAATGATTGGTTATTTTCCTGTGAGGTCTAGAACTCATGATTCTATGGAGAATCATGTTCTACAGATTAGTAACTACTTACAGGGCTTGTTAGGTCCCATATATGTATATATATAAGCTGGAGAATGTCAATAAACCTTAGCAGTTTCTTAGTACTGGTAAAGATGATGTGAGTTCCAGTCCAAGTGTTGTTGACCTAGGCACCATATTGTGTTCGATACCTTCTATTTATTTTGTATTGTGCCAACACTTGACATGCTATTGGATATGATATAAACATATATTTTTTGAAATCGCATACATTGTTTGCCAACCTCTCTTAATAGACATTACATAGGATGAATTGTATTTGATCATTATCTCTATCTAGTTTGCTTAAAAGTTGTCTACTTGGAATCCTTGAACTCCTGAAGTCAACATGGTGAATCTTGTACATTAATCAAACTATCCATGATATGTGCTATACACGGGTATTGTTTCGGCAGATTTACTTAGAATCAATCTAAATCTACATGTTTTATATGTGGTTATCCAAATTGTTGGGACATGGCAACCCTTTTTTTCCATTGAGTGCCATCATATGTGCAATAAAATGATGGACACTGATGCTTTAGTTTCTTGAAATCTGTTATTAGAGGATCACACCTATTTTCTGCGGTAGGGCGCCTCTCTACATTCCCAAGTCAAGAAGTGTGCAACCCATCTCTTTTGGAAGTGGTGCTTCCCACTGTTTATGTAATCATTATTTATCTCACTTGTTCTTTCATGAATAATGCCATTTTATTGTTATTTCATAAATATATGTGTTATGTTGGGTTTATTATGTTGTTCTATCAATGCGTGCTCCATTTTTGATAATTTGTGGCAGGGGTTTCTTGTTTTGACACCTTCAAGAAATAAGTGAACTTTTTATAGGGACCACCTCCATTTTTAGGTGTTGCTTACAATTTTGGATAGAAGATATTGGTGATAATCTTTGGTTAAACTTTCTTCAGAGTTGGCATAAGAACAATGGAGGTGCAATCAATATAAGTTAGTGTTACTACCTAGTGCCAAAACTATTAAGGGATGCCAAGATAAAATTAAAGGGAACCTAGACCATAACAAATTAGACCTCTGAGAAGATTATGGGTCCAATTTTCATTTCAGTTGATGCAAAATTCACAGAGATTTAGCCAATGCAAATTCCCGCTGCTGGGAGAGACTAAAAGCAACAGGTCTTGGAAAATTAAGCATACCTCCACTAGTAGATCCAAATAAGGGGATACTTGTTACGTTCAGGAAGGGGAAAGTTAGATTGTTATAGGTTGAAATTACAGAGAAGTCATAGTAGAAATCTTAGATATAGAAAGTACATTGTTGTTATATATGTGCAAGGTCTACATAAGAATGCCATAACTTTTGATGGGAATATATATGTGTGAAAAGTATAGGAAAATTTGGATAATCGTTGTAAATGTATGGGATTGGGAAGTTGGGTTTTGGGAAAGCCCTATTTTTGCTAAGATGTGCTTCACATGAACCCTGATATTTCTAGTTGCTTTAAGAGACGCTCTCTAGACCAGTATGGTAGAGATGTTTTAATGTCTTGACTTATCCTGTCCTCAAATCATTTTGACTTGGTCAAACTACATTAAGAAACCAGGGTGGGCGGAGGGTTGTGTGACACACAACAGGGGGACATGGGGGTCAAATGTGATTCACATGTTTACACCATTACCTTGTATATGCAAACAATTTTCCCTTGTGCAGGTGTAAGGCCCTTAGTAGACATCGTTATACTTATTGCAGCCGCAATCCCCACTATCGCCTCGTGTAATGGATCCTAAACTTGTAACATGCTATTAAATATGATATTCACCATTAGTATGAACATTTTCATGGGGTTTTGAGGTTGTTTCTATGGAAATGTCATATATGTGAAGATGCAATTAAATGGAAAGAAGTTGAGAATATGCAAAAGATTTATAAGAAACCCTTCTCTAAGAGTTGAAACAAATCACACATTTTCCACTTGCAAACCATCACCTTGTACCTTCAAAAATTTACTCTCAAAGCATGCAGCAACACCCTACAGGACTATCTTTTTTTCAGAAGTTGATTTATACAACTTGCAAACTGACCCCTGAGGTCACAATGTCTTGTAATGTAGCTTCCTTTGTAATGCAAATCTTTGAACTTGATCTTAGAGATTTAAACCTCCCCCTTTGAAGTTTATGGTCACCATCAATTTCGCAGTAATGGTATTTTATCTTGGGCTTAGTGTACCACTTGTTGGATCAATGATGCTATCATTTCTTCCTAACTTGGAATGATTCTATCTCTCCTCATATAACATAATCTGGATTGGGTTTTTGCACTTACTTTTGATGCAACATTTCTTGTTGATTAGGCTTTGCATTTAACCAGGGTGATGTGAATAACTACCTAGGTTTAAATTGAATATGCACCCATGTGCAGTATGATGTCATTTTTTCCCATGTAACAAAGTTTGAAAGTACCCCACCCTCTGATCCGATAGGCAAGGGTAAGATATTTTGTTTATCTATTTTTGACTAAGTGGAGTGTTCACTATAAATATTGATGTTTCAATTTTTTTTATATAGTTTGTTTTGAGAAAGTCTATGTAACAATATGAATAATTGTGAAAACTTAAATTGTAACTTCGTTGGAACATCCAAAAATATTTCAAAAAATTGAATTAAGAACATGAATAACTATGAAAACATATACACAAGGAATTATAAATTCGTTTGAATATCCAAAGATAATAATTTATGTATCCAAAATTGAGTTGTTGTAAATTGATTTGTATACCTGATGCCTATAATTGATTATGTATGTATGCAAATTTATAGAGCATAGGTTCATTCATATATCAAATTTTTTGATGCACTTTGAGTTGTAGTAAACTATGTGAAACCTCCTCTACTAGCACTAAAAAACCGTGAAGCTTGATCATAGTACTCTTTCCATGCTTTATTGTGTGGTAAATGGGTTGTTATTACATATGTCCTCTCCTAGGTGCCTGCTTGCCAAAACCCATGAATCGTGATAGTTGATGGAGGAAACACTTTTTTTTTGCAAAGCATGTGGAATTCCAAAGGGATCAGTGGGTGGAGGTGCGTCTCCAGGATCTCCCAGATGGCTTGAAACTAGTTTGATTTAACTGCAACAAAAGGTATGTGAAGAGATAAGGATGACACACTATGATTTAATCCCCAAAGTTTTAAGTTAGACATTTGGACAAATTGGATTACCTCTTTATTGATTTAACTTGGTGAAAGAGAGACATCTATTTCTATTATTGCATTATGAGACTCACGAAATTGCCTAAATTAGGTGTGTGTTTCCTAAGAAGAGAGAGACATTTGTTGTTGCATTATGAGACTGAAGAAATTGCCTAAATTGTGTTACCTGAGAAGGGGATGAGGTGGAAGATATGACTAGGTTACCTGATAAGACGAGGCAACTTCAATTTTTAAAATCCATGGGCAAATTCAGTACATAAATCTATTTTCTCTCATGGAAGCTATGGGATATTAAAACTTCAGCATAGAAATCTAATGGCTTTGGAATAATTGGTGAGATACAAACAAAAAGAGTGATTTCTAAATGTTCAAATCCAAAATTGAGATTTCTATGGTTTTGTATTCCATTTGTACTTGTTCAATTTCCAAAGAAAATTGTGAAGTTATAATTAATGAGAAACAATCATGTTATGATCAACAAAGTAAAATTAGTTGTTGGGAGTAGGCTGCTTGAGCAATATTTTAGACTTTCAGCTAAATAAGTCACAAGGTTTATCATTATGAACATTAATGTAGGAAAGATGGTCCCTTTTGGTTGTGCAGAAAAAATAGATTTATAATTCAAAACCGTAGAAATGTTATCACGTATATTGAGAATTTTTATGATTATATTTAATAACAAGGTTCCAAGTCATTATGACAAAAAAATCCCAATTATTCAAGACAAACTCAATTAATTATCAATCTAATAATAATAAAATAATTTCCATCTTTTCCTTATTACTTTATAAAAGGGATATTGTGTCATTCTATTTTATTTCTTTAGAATTTTTGGCTAGAAACATTTATTTTTGGGTGAAACCTTGCTTTTTGTTTTTGAATTAAACTCTTAAAAAACTACCACTGTTATACAAATTCACAAATCAAATTTTTGATTCCATTGAATTGCGAACAAATTTCACAAGCAAATTTGACTTCCTTCAAAGCTGGATGTTAATGCTTTTGCCAAGAGATTTTTCATCATCTAGAAAAGGTAAAGGGTCTGCAGAATTGGGTGTGTCTTCCTTTGGTATTGCCTGGGTTAGGGATGAGATCCTGCCATTCATTTAGCTCCAGTTCATTATATGTTTCCTGCTTCAATTCATTCTCCCAACCCAAATTAATCTAATGAGCATGTGGGTGTGCATTAGTTTGCTAAGACAAAGTTTCTTCCAAGTTCAAATCATTGTTATTTATGCGACCTTGATTTCTAGTAGTTCAAGGTTGAGCTTGATTTATTCCATGACCACAACCCTGGCCCTGGCTACGACCTTGACCACCCCTTGCATTTCTTCCTTGGGACGAAAGAGTGAGGAGAAAAAACATTAGGGAAAATATTTGACTTGAGGGTTGCACTTGGAGGGAAAGTAAATATGATAGATGGACTAGCAACCCAATAGACTACAAACTCAAAGATTTAGAGACCAAACCAACCACTGGATACTAAATGAAAATTCATTATATGGAAATATACTTGAATGTCTTTGTGTTAAGGAGAGAGCTCCTTGAGAATTAAACAAACTCTACTACCAGTGATACCCTGCCAAAGGCTATCAAAATAAAGCGTAGGGGTTAGTTGGCAAGGAAACATAACACAAAGATGTAAATGTTGGGTTGTGTTATATTCTTTCCACGACTAATGCCATGCCCTTTCAGCGGGGGGGTCACAGGGGGGTTTGAGGGGGGCGGGTAGCCCCCCTCTACGGGGTTCGGGGTAGCGCCCCGAGAAATTTTTTTTTTTGGACCCTATATTAGGTTGGGCGAACCTACCTATGGTTTTTAGGTCCATGGTTTTGGACGCGACGGTTTTCGGTTCATGGTATTGGATGCTTCGGCATGTATAAATATGTATTGTAGCATTGAAAGGAATATAAGGAAAAATCAAGCTGGTAGTCTCGGTTTTGAGATCCAGTGGGAAATCTCTGTGTATATGTGTTTTATGTGTTATGCTCTCGCATTTTTATTTTTCCTGTGATTTAGGATTCGTATGCAGGTAATTTCTGTACGGGGTTAAAACCTACATTTGGTATCAGAGCTGTTTTGGCTTCAAGGGGACGCCTTTGTTGCTGAGGGGTTTCGCTCGGGCCTGTGGTAGACCCTGTTCAGTGGGAGATCTGCGAGATCGATTCTGGTGGTGAAAGAAGATGGCGAGCAGCGGAAAAGATAGAGATTGAGAAGTTCAATGGGCAGAGTTTTGAGTTGTGGAAACTCAAGATGGAGGATCTGTTGGTGGATAAAGATCAGTGGATCGCGGTAGATCCGGGTACTAAACCAACGGGAGTGACCGATGAAGAATGGAAGAAGTTGGATCGGAAGGCAAAGAGCACAATACGATTGTGTTCTCAGATTCAGTATTGCTGAATGTATCAGGGGAAGCTACGGCGAAGGCTCTGTGGGACAAGTTAGGGACTTTGTACCAATCTAAGTCTCTGGTGAATAAACTGTTCCTGCGGAAAAAGCTGTATAACCTGAGGATGAGAGATGGAGACTCGGTGACAGAGCATCTGAATGCGTTTAATACTGTGGTAAGTCAGTTATTATTTGTTGATATTAAAATTTCAGATGAAGATAAGTGCATCAGTTTGTTGTGTTCTCTACCAGACTCGTGGGATAGTCTGGTTATTGCAATAGGTAGCAATGCAACTGCTTTGCAGTTTGATGAAATAGTCTCAGCCTTGCTGACGGAAGAGATGAGACGGAAAAATATGGACAACCAGAATGGTGATGCCTTGTCTGTACGAGGATGGTCCCAGAACAGAAACAAAAATAAGTCATCGATGGGAGATCTAAATCTAGAGGGAGATCTAAATCTCCAGGAAAACCTACAAAGGTGGTGTGCTGGAAATGCGGAAAGGAAGGGCACTTCAGAAGGGAGTGTAAATCTAAAGCTCCTGATAAAGGAAAGGGATCTGATGATGCTCCTTCTGCAGAGGCGAAAACCACCTCAGATGAAGGTGGGGATGTGTACTTGGCTTCTTCAAGTACACATGTAGATCATGAGGCATGGTTAATTGACTCAGTGCATCCTTTCACTTCACTCCCCATAGAGAGTGGTTCTGCGAGTATGAGAAATACGATGGTGGTGATGTCTTCTTAGGAGATGATAGGAAGGCTAGAATCATTGGTCGCGGAAAAGTAAAGTTGAAGTTGCAAGGTGGAAGGGTTAGAACCCTTCCGGGTGTTCTGCATATTCCTGCGTTGGCCACAAATCTGATTTCTGTAAGCAAGTTGGATGATGCAGGTGTAAAGACAGTGTTCGAGAAGGATACCTGCAAGATCGTTCGAGGAGCACTGGTATTGATGCGGGGAGTTCGGATTGGAACTCTGTACAAGCTGCAAGGTAGCACTGTTGTTGACGGGTGCAATAGTTCTATGGTTCCTGAAAATGGAGCAAAAATCTAGTGGTCTCTGGAGAGAAGACCATGTTGTGGCATCAAAGGCTTTGACATATTGGAGAGAAGGGCCTTCGAATACTTCATGGTAAAGGTATGGTAGAAGGTATGAGTAATAGCTTTCTGGATTTTGATTTCTGTGAAAATTGTGTATATGGGAAGCAGAATCGGGTGAGTTTCCCCTCTCGTGGTAAGAGGACGAAACAAATATTAGAGCTTGTGCACAGTGATGTGTTTGGACCTGTGAAAATTCCATCACTGGGTAAGTCTGTGTACTATGTATCATTTATAGATGACTTCTCAAGGAATACATGGATATATTTCCTTAAGAAGAAATCTGAAGTCTTTGACAGGTTTAAAGAATTTAAGGCTCTGGTGGAAAATCAGACAGAGAAGAAGATAAAGTACTGAGGACAGATAATGGTGGAGAATTCTGCAGCAAGGAATTTGAAGAATTCTGTAAGAAGTGTGGTATATCACGGCAGAAGACTACTCCATATACACCTCAGCAAAATGGAGTCACAGAAAGAATGAA
>APFE031755519.1:0-19327 GCA_000404065.3 Pinus taeda | reverse complement strand
CTCCACCTGCTCCTCCACCACCTCCACCTGACCACTTCTACCTCCTCCTCCACCACCTCCTCCTCCTCCACCTACTCCTCCACAACCTTTGCCTTTGCCTCCTCCACCATCTCCGCCTCCTCCTCCACCACCTCAACCTCCACCCTCTTCCTCCACCACCTCCTCCTCCTCCACCTACTCCTCCACCACCTTTGCCTCTGCCTCCTCCACCATCTCCGCCTCCTCCTCCACCACATCAACCTCCACCCTCTTCCTCCACCACCTCCACCCCGTCCTCCTCCTCCTCCTCCACCTACTCCTCCTCCACTACCTTGATCTCTGCGTCCACCTCCTACTCCTCCTCCTCCACCACCTTCTCCATCGACAACACACCTCCTCCTCTTCATTCTCCTCCTCCTCCTCCTCCTCCACAACGTGCTCCAGCACCACCTCCTCCTTAATGTCCTTCACCTTCGCTTCCTCCTCCTCCTCCTCCTCCACCACCACCTCACCACCACACTTCCCTCCTCCTCCTCCTCCCTCCACATCCCCTGCCACCACCACATCCACTACCACCACTAGCAACTCCACCTCCTCTTCCTCGACCTCCACCTCAACCTCCGCCTCCTAAAAAAACTTAAAAATAAAATAAAATTGTATATCATTTCATTCTCTTCATTTATAATACTTATTTATTCATTTTTTACTGTGATTATTCAGATATAATTATATGCATGATAATATAACAAATAATGTGTATAAAAAATTTCTATATAAATAAGTAATTATGAGAACAGCAATTTAATTAATAAAATTTAATTTAGTTTTCTAGTTTAAGTCAAATATTATTTTTAGACTTTCACTAACAAAGTTATGATAAATGTGATAAAAATTATGTGTGGCCACTTATGATTATCAATATCAAAGTTGTAAGAGTGGTGAACATCAAAAGTAAACACCTAAAAATTCAAGTACAATGTAGTTTAACATACAACATTCTTATTTTTATTAAAAAAAAAAAAATTATTTTTCACATATTCATATTTCTACATATTTATATTTGAAAGTATTAAAAAATATTTTTATATTTAATATACAATTTAAAGTGTTAAATTTATTTGGGTATTAAAAATGTTAACCAAATTCCAATTCCAATAAAAAAAACTAAATCTATTTTCAAATACAACTCAAAAGAAAGAGACATCAAAGTGTATCATCCACCCAAGAAACATTTCCAATCCGTCATTCGACAAACCCGGAAAGAGGTGAATGTTTGCATGAATTTCTATGAGTCTATGAAGTCAAAGCCGTAACCTAGTTTTTCGGATGATAATTTTGAGGTTATGGGTATCTATGGTTGATGTCTGGGGTAAAAATTGAGTGCACAGGATTGGGCGGATATGGTAATCATAAGACAAAAATTGAGTGCACAGGATTGGGCGGATATAGTAATTGAGGACGAATCTTGATGACGAAGGGTTCAGATTTTTTAATGTGTGAAGAAATGTATAATGAAACACCAAAAATATTAATAATTGATTCAGATAGTTGCAGAGAAATAATTATAAATCAGTACTCAACATTTCAAATATCATTTCAAATATGGAAACAAAATTATCTATAAACTATACAAAGAAAATTATCGATAAACTCAGTCGTTAAAAAAAATAAAAATTATAAACTATATTTTAAAACAATACGCGTGGCTTCAAATGTGCAAACAAAATTATCCCTAAACAATATCCATAGCTGTAGGAAAAAGTTATAAACCAGACTTTTAAACAATTTTTTTTTTTAAATCGAAAAAGAAGAGGCACGACTCAAGAATATTAAGATAATTCGAATTGACATAAATGGCTACTTACCTCTAGCGTGAGTGGAAGTAGACTTATGAAGTTCTAGCGTTGAGTGTTGATCAAACACACAATCTTCATATATTTCGTCTTACGCTCTTCATAGATATTCAGTCTCACGCTCTTCATATATTTCATCAAAGATACAGATCGAACACACGACAATTATATCATATATCATATATCCAGTGTGACGCTCCCGCAATCTTCATAGATATTCAGTCTGACGCTCTTCATATATTCCATCAAATATACAGATCGAACACGCCACCATCATATCATATATCCAGTGTGACGCTCTCGCAATCTTCATAGATATTCAGTCTGACGCTCTTCAAAAATAAAGATCGAACACACGACCATCATATCATATATCCAGTGTGACGCTCTCGCAAAAAAGATACAGAGGAAACAACATTGACGTAGTAATGAAAAACACTATCAGCTAACAATTGTTCATCAAGAAAAAGAAGAAAATCATCTCATACTGGCACGGAGAGATTGCTATTGTGAAATCCGACTGGAAGGAACGGCTATGAATGAAACGGGTCGAATTCAAGAACGGCTATGAAGTAAACCGCTGCAATTCAAAAAGACAGCTCAATTGTTCATCAAGAAAAAGAAGAAAATCATCCCATATTGGCACGGAGAGATTGCTATTGTGAAATCTGACTGGAAGGAACGGCTATGAATGAAACGGGTCGAATTCAAGAACGGCCATGAAGTAAACTGCTGCAATTCAAAAAGACAGCTCATAAGGAAAAAGTTACCTAAATTTAGAAAGTGAAAAAATTACCTAAATTTAGAAAGTAGAATGTTAATTTTAGTGACAGTTTGAAAAAGCAAAAAGTAATCTAAATTTAAAACGTTAAATTAAAAAAATACAAACCAAAATAATTAACCTTTAAATTTTAAAGAAATGTAAAGTAAAAGATTATAAAGTTAAACTTAAAAATATTGTTAATTGCTTTTGAGGTAAAAAATTGGCAATTTCAAACTAAGAAATAACAAATAGTTGATGTGAAAGAAAAAAATTAAAAGTTCAATTTTAAAATAACATCTATTTTCTTTTGAAGTAAAAGATGGGAGTTTCAAAGTTAGAAAGACTTATTATTTAATTTCTTTTGTAGTTAAAACGACAATTTCAAATTTAAAAAAGTAATGGCGATATTTAAAAACGCAATGTGTAAATTGGTTTCTTCAAAGTGCACCTAATATGCAGCAAGTTAATTCTTAAATCTGAAATGTCAATCTTTATCTTAGTGACTCACACTATCTGACTTGGTTTGAATTCACGCAATTACCAACAAGTGGTGAAAGTAATTATACATAAGTTTTTTTCTAAATAATAAAATTCTCAAAATAAAATTTGAGGATAAGCTCTTAAATAAGAAAAAAATTATTAAAATTCATATCGCTTAATAACATTTTTGACTAGTAAAATATCTTTTTTAACTAATAAATAAAATCATATAAATTAATAATATCCTTCATTAAAGTCATATGGATTAACAATCCTCTTTATTAGTAATTAAAAAATACTTAATTTATATTTTTTCTAAATACTTTAAAGTTGGAAAATTTGAATGATAAATATATAAATAAAATATTTATTTCAAAGTTTGAGATAACCTATCTTTTTCAATATTTCTAAGAGCCTTGCAAAACTCTAGGAGTATAAAAAACCTAGCTACTAAATCACTGAGGGTTTTTTTAGTACGACCAATTAGTTATTGGATTAAAACAATAAGGGCAATCATAAGGAAACACATTGGGTTTACCAATAATATTTTGATCTACAAAAATATATATTAATATATGTATCGATAAATTCACTAATCATAATGAAATTTTTATTAGATATTTCTATATATTAGACTATATATTAACCCCCACAAAATTGTTCCCAATATCTGATATAATATGTGCCCCTTAACTAAAAACCATTATGAATGCCAAAACACTAATATGACCCATAACTGCTAATTTACTTTGATCACTCATACTCTTATATAATTACAAACGCTTCCATAATACAACCTCTAACCACTATTACTATTAAAAAACAATGAAACTTCATAATTCTTAAGGGACTAACTCTAACATTAATTAAACGATAGTGCACTATGATCTTTATAACACAATGAATTCTAGAAACTATGGCCCTTAGTACACTTTACGATCATGATATTGTAATTTTTGAAATTTTACAACATGCATCAATTTTAATATCTAACACATTAACCATAACATTAAATCTATAGCTTTTATGTATTAATTGGCATAACACTCATAAAGTTGAATATAACTCGAAATTCAATCCCATAAGAAAGGAATATAATAATTGTTGTGTATTTTGGAGATGATATTTTGATTATCGATATTGACCCAAAAATCACTTTTTGTGAGCCAACATATGGTAATGGTTTTTATTATTGATATTGACCCAAAACACACTTTTCGTGAGTCAACATATGGTAATGATTTTGACGAGTACTTGTATTTCACCCATTAGATGATACAATGATGGTGTATATTTTGTAGATCATTGAAGGTCTTAATGATGGTGTCTGAAGTTGATTTCAACTATTATCCTTCCATCAATTAATATTAATCAAGTATAGATATGTTTGTTTCTATATTTAGTTATATGATTTCAAATTTATAAAAATTCTAATTTTCTAAATGTGTTTATATTACATGATAAAATATATATTATTATTGTTAAATTAAGTTTATTGAATCTTCAATCTTTTCTTATTCTAAATATCCTTCTAATGAGAGAGAGTCATTTTGCATGAATACGAAGAGTCTCTAACATTAAACTCACTATTCTACAATAATTTTGTCAAATGATCATGACCGGAAAAATATACAACTAGGAAAAGAATATTGGTGACATGTTGAATATGAACCGGTATGAATGTGAATATTCTAATAAGTCCATTTGTTTCCCCTCTATACTAATTTGGCTAGACATGAAACAAACTTCACTAGTTAGCCAACTAGAAAACTTTAAAAATATTCCAATAGATAGAGAGTACCTCACCACATACAAAAAATGTTTCCTCCATCATCGCACATTCAATTGCCCCTAGAAATAATCTAAGTTCGGTATGTTGACTCTTTAGATGTAGACCAACAAGATATTTTGTATCAACATACAATTTACCAAATACATATCTGATCAATTAATAAAGCAATTTTCCTAATTCCACCACAAGCTGAAGAAGAACAAGGGGATATAATTTTACTCCTTCCTCATGTTGAACAAGAGGAAGAAAGGGAAGCATAATTATACACAACCATTTAAATTTGACCTCTTAGTCCTTGTGACATAGTCTCATAAGAATATTGCAAGAAAAGACTCACGGAGTAGAAAAACAACAGGGAAGTAAACATAAACAATAAATGGGAATGAAATCATTCAAGGTATTCAACTAGAAGACCCACAACAACAATATAATCTACACTCAATTGCATGAATTTTTTTTGAGGATACCCTATAAAGGTTAGAAAAAAAAAGCCTAGAAAATTAGAGCAATTTCTAGAATAATCTATTGGGCATGACGTCTTGCAGTTTCTTGGACATGGAAAATATGTATTCATTGAAACATTACTATAGAATATTATGGTAGTTCCACAAACACAGGAACATAAACAATTGACACAAGACAAACTCAACATAGAATGAAGCTCATCATAGGCATAGGACCAAGGATAGTTGACTGAATCCAACAGGAAAACAAATTGAACATGGACTTGACTTGTGATTCACCCCATGTTACTACGATAACGATTATTGAAGAAAATTATGGTTAAGATAAAACCCGATCCAAGGACACTGATACTAACAAAGTTTCATCCAAGCATTTTAGCTTTGATGACATATTAAGTTGGATAGTAACAATATTCAGCTATAAAGAGAACAACATGAAATGGAGATTTGGTTGGAATGTTATAACTAGGAAATAGAACAACATAATATAAGCATTCCAATAAGAATTAATGATCCAACTTTCGTAGTCCAACAATTAGTACATAAGTCGGTCAACCGCACATTATATATGCCTATAATTATGATAATCGCTATAGTTATAAGTTAATTATTAGGTTGATGGAAGATATTTAAACCCCATGGAATATGTTGGAACACTCATAGTAATATTAACATATTTCAGTGCTAAAACGTTCCACTAATATTGTTTGTTGTTGTTGAAATATGCATGCAATTTTTTATTTCTTTATAATTAACCCAATATAATTTGTAATAAAGTTATAATTTCGATAATTTCTATTTTTTTTAATCTATGAAATGTGATAGGAATAATGGGGTACCCATTTTGATGGTTATGATGGATTTAATTTTATTTGTAGTTCAGTCCATTTGATTTATATGGCTTCCCTAGTTTTTCTTAATTTAATATTAATTTTTCTTTTAACTTAAATTGGAATAAAATTCTAAAATAGATGTGCCTATAATTACGTTATGTAATAGTTGATATTCATTGTCATATTGACATATCAATGATAAGATTTCTATCCAAATTAGGTATACTCTATTAATTTAATTATCTCAAATTAATTAATTTAATAAAATGACATTCAACACATCATATTGGGAATGTGGTATTTCTAAGCCATGGTAATGTAAGAGGAAATTTCTCCAATTAAAGGATTTCCATAATAATAGTGGGGTGAATCTACATGGATAAACATATTTTTATATATTATATAACACCAATAATAATAATAATAAAGGTATGGTTTAGTTAACTTTTATGACTTTTTTCAGTCTTGGTTAATGCAATGTGTATAATGGGGTTAGTGTTTTGATTCTTTACATAGATTGATGGCTATAGAAATTTTCCATCCATTTCATTATATGGTCACAATAGTTATAGTAAAACAAATAAATCATTTTATAGTCAGCATATTATATATATAGTATATTTTAAATTAATTTTGAAACAATTTTTTTAATTAAATTGAGAAGGAATAGAGATCATAACTACATTTTGAATAAATATCAACCTTCTATTAAAGACTAATATTAAAAATATTAATGATTGATTATTGAATCTCTAGCATCGACCTATTGATTTTTTATAATTAAACTAAAATTATAGAAATCCTATTATAAGGTATACACACCATCAACATGACAATTTTTTTTCACAAATTTATTTATATGTATTTCAAATTTGTAAATTATGCATTCAATTTTTTTTAATCACTAATATTTATATTAATATACATTATATTATTATATATATATACACACACACATTTGGAATACGATTTTTTAATATATTTTTTAATCGAATCAAAGGTAAGTAAATGGAGTCTTTTCATTCATAGATATCCTGAAAGGAAAATTTGTTTCCTCAAAAATACTAAATTAAAAACACAATATACCCAACCCCTACATAGTGGAACAACTGAATCAAATCCCAGTAATGACTGTAAGTCTACCATATACAAATGATTTGTGCATAACATATTAATCTCAAGCAGTACTATGCAGATTCAATAGTTTTTAGCCAAAACTGGTGGATCTCTTCCATTAGATATTCACAAATTGGACAATAAATTGTGAGATGAACCTTTGCTCCAAGGGATTTTTCATAGTAAAATTTGCATTGTGAGAGGATTGCGAATATATATTACAAGAAGGTTCATGTTTTTGGGTCTCTATGGGACTTTTGGTCACCCCTTGGTTCCTAGATTTTGATGCCAATATAATGGTAGTATCTTGAATGTCAGTTTGGGTTAGATTGCATAATGTACCCCTACATTTTTTTCTCCATAAACTGAGAGAAGCCATTGGGAACATATTAGGGTGATGCATGAAGAAAGATACACAAATGTTTGAGCAACAAATCTACACAATCGCCATAATTTATGTGGAGGTCGAATTCAACAAACGATTGCCGGATCATATTCTGTTTACACACAACAAGAAGTGCTCATCACCGTTCCTAGATTTTTGGAACACAACATTTAGATGTCGAATAAGCCGAAAAATGAGACGTCTTCAAATTCATGTCATGATGCCAAGAAAGTTCGTCAAAGGAAGAAGAAAACAAGAAAGAAACCCAAGGGATGGCAATTACCACATAATTTTCCTGACGAAGAAGATGATGATGAAGAAATGGATCCTCCTACCAATGAAGAAGCCCAAAATATACCAGAAAACATAGAAAAGGGGAGCATTAATCATGATGTTTCAGGAACTCCAACAAACACATCGAGGAAGGAGATGGTCCATGTAGCAATGGAGACAAGGGACTCAAAATCTCATCATGTATCTCAAATTTTAGATTCAGATAAGGAAAATTCAAGAATGAATGAAGGGACCCATCTAACACTTGTAATTGCCACTACTTCCTAAGGAGAATGGAGAATGGTTAAAAATAAGAAATGGAGAAAAGGGTAACATGTTTACCACCATTTTGGAGTCATATTTTTGGTCTCTATGATCACCAATTTTGATTGGCATGATTAAATGCATTATCAACATCTACAACATTTAATTTTTTTGTCATTATAAAATTATAATTTTTCCTAAGGAAAAAAGAATATATCAATTATAAATAATTATAAAAGAATCTGATTTTCAAATACACATTGAATAGTATAGTGGTTGTTATAAAAAAAACCTTTGTCATTCATGATGTCATGGTCAATTACCAGAATAAGTGAAATCTTATTAAATTGACCATGGATATGTTAATGCAAGCATTCAATTAATTTGAACTGTATCTCTTGCATTGGATATTATGGATGCTTAAAATCATCATAGAAGTTATTTGTACGAAGTTTATAGATAATTTGATTAGTGACCTTGCATATGGTATATTAAATAGATGTTAAAATGTATTCATGTTGCGAACAATAACCAACAGGGTGAGATACAAAGATAATTAGATGTTAAAATGAATTCATGTTGCTAACAATAACCAACATTGTGAGATAGAGATAGAATTAGATGTTAAAATTTATTCATGTTTCCAACAATAACCAACAGGGTGAGGTACAATATGTCTACTGGACTTTTACTAAAGTGTAAATAAATGTTTACATATTTCTTTTGGACTTTTACATGGGCATAAATAAATGTTTACTCTACTCCACACTCTCCTAATGGATAGAGTCAAGACCACAATGGATGAATTTTTTTCAATTCCTCAATCTAATTACTCTAGTCCCAGTATTTCGGCAACGTCAGTAGTCGCTCAATGCCTCTAGTCGTCACTCATTGCCTCTGAGTCATTAGAAAATTCGAAAGCTCCACAACGTGCCTAATAAGACTATGACATGTTGATTTTCAACAATTCAATAAAATTGTTGATTTTAAACAATTCAATAAAACTGCATATAATTCGGTGGAGTGAAGAATAGAAGAAATGGTTGCTGGGGTGCTCATTGGCTGCAGAAAATGAGAACGAACGAATTGGAATTTTCCACTTTCAACTTCCCACCTAGATAGTCTACTTGCCATTGGCCATTATTGGAGGATGGGTTCTAAGCAATTGAAACTGAGTTTTCCATTAATTATTATTGTTCTCTTTTGTTTTATTAAATTTCATATTAATAATATGTTTCAGGGATCTATTGGGTGTATTTGATGACATTCGATTGACAGTTGCGTGTTATTTTTTTGTTTGTAGATTTTATATGTGAGTTTGAATTTTAGTAAAAGGGTTTAAGAAAATTTAATAGTCTGTTTAAAGTTGATTTAGGTTAATTTTTAAATTTCTATAATCTTTTTTATTTACATTTTCAATTTAATTCTCCATAAATATTAGGTGAAATCCATTTTAATTCTTCTCATTGCATATAATAATATGATAGAATTTTATTCTTTTCCCCATTTTATTGTAAATTATTTCTCAAAATTTTAACATTGTAACTATTTTTCTTTATATCTTATTATTAATACCTATTTTATAAATTTTTTTCACAGAGATGGAGAATGAAGATGATTTAGAATTACAATTTGTAACTTTTTGTTTATTTATATGTAAAATATATTAATATTTGTAAACAAACAAAAACTATATTAATAGGAATTGTATTTATTTTGAGGGAGGGGAGTTTCGCTCTCTCTAAGACCTAAATATAGCTATGGATATGGTTATATGTGAGGTATGTCTAGTGTGATTATGGTTATTTTGTTATTATGTTTTTTCTCTCTTCTTAAATAAATTAAAAAAAATTGTGGAATGTAGTAAAAATTATAAAATGGTGATAATTTGTTTAAATAAATTGATATTGGTAATGAATGAACAATTAAACTTTAAACAAAATAAATAAATTGAACTTCTTTCTCCCACAATGAACCTGGGTTACAACTTCTTTTCCTCATTGATCAAACCTTAAGCTCCTTCGATCTATGCCTCATTTATTAGTCACCTTAGTCCTTCAATGGTAATGCATTTTGGGCCAACTTGGTCCAATCTCACACTTCCCCCCAATAGTCCACATGTGTCCAATACCAAAATTTGCAACCTGGATCTCTGATTCGACTAGAAAATCAACATCAATAAGAGGATACACATACCATGCTTTCCAATATACTCCTGGTCCTCTTGTCCTAAAGATATAAGCTTCTAGAGATATGGTTAGGGCACACCAACAACCCTAAATAGCTACTCCCGACTATGTTTCCCTTCTCCAAAGACATTCTCTTCTTTTGATTTCCTTTCTATACTTCCAAAGTATTATTTTGGGCGTAAGGAACCTACTCAAAATACCTTACAATTCTCTGCCTCACAACAACAAGTGATCTGAGCTATCTAGAATGGAATACACTTATGTTCAACTACCTCTCTCCTTGGAGTAACTATTTCTAAGCTAGAGATGTTTTACAAGCCCTCTTGACCATCCAAATTATGCCTCCAACATGATGTTGTAACAACAATTCCCTGTGGCCTCAATAGAGATTCAAACACCACACAAAAGTAGCAAAGAAAATTACACAAACTTAACTTAGAACTACGACCATATTCATCATGGCTATCCACACCCAAACATAAGAGAAATTACTTCAAATCTTGTGCCAAAGTCATCCTCCTTGCTAGCTTGTGAGCTACCTCAAGTTCACTATCTATCTCAAAGTTATACCTAATTTGATTTGCACTTTGGATGTGCTCTAAATCTCCAACAATTAACTTCTATTTATATGCACACACGTGGCTCCATGAATTTTTCCGTGGGGCATACTTTATCCCAAGTTGACCTACGAAACCAGACAAGTTAACCACCAACCACATATAAAAATTATTATCTCTTATTAGAGACATTATTTCAAGCGACTTTCACTACCCTTTTCTCCTCTAGGTTTCCTCTAACACCTCACTCAAAGTCCAGTTGTTTTTTCCCAATTAATTTTGGTGCAAAAACCCAAGCTTGGGTTCCAATGCCATATCAATTATGTTGCTCTTCTTCATCCAAACATCGATCGCCAGGGCTTCAAGCTCTTTCCAGGCTACTAAATCTCATTAAAATCTTTAGATATAGAAACACAAGAGATTTCATATTAGACTGCAATTGAGCATATGCTTAGAGAACTAAGTCAATAGGCTAAAACAATATTCCCATTTCCACCACAAGCTTGAGAAGGGCTAGGGGATATAATTTTACCGTTTTTAGACACTGAAAAATAAGAAGAAAGGAAATAAAAATTATACCCAACGCAATTTAAATTTTACATCTTACTACCTATCATAGAATCTTCCAAGTAGATTGCAAGTTGAAACTCACAATGTTCGAAATTGATTCACACATCAACATATAATACCGGTTTGAAAAGAAAATTTGATGAGTATTTAACTACAAGGCCCACAATACTGATAGAATTTAGACTCAATTTCCTAAGAAGTGTTGGAGCATACACAAGAAAAGGGTAAAAATAGAAAATAAGCATAGAATTGCAACAATTTCTACCATCATCTATCAGAAGGGACACCTTGTAGTAACTTGGACATGTCAAAGATGTGTTCATTGAAATAACAATATAGAAAATGATGGTAGATCACAAAATAGAGGAGAATCAACAATTCACTTCAACCAAAGTTAGCATATAAAATGGAAGTTCGACACAGACAGAATTGAGGACAGTTGAGTGATTGCAATTAGAAAAAAATATATATAGGCATCAAATTGACTTCTAATTCACCCTGTGTGACTACCACAACAATTATTGAATAAAAGGATTATGAAGATAAGATGTCATCCAAGCAAGCTGTACTTAGGAAGTCCCATATAATAATACTATGTGAGAAGATATATTAAAGGAAATTCTAAAGAAAAGTACTTTACATGCAGATGTTACCTCAACCTCACCTACAACTGACGAACAAGCTCCTCTAGTATAGTCAAATACACCCAACACTTGAGCTCCATATGTAAAGAAAGGCTAAAAGAAACATCTACTAAGAAACCTGACCTAAGGCATGCTTGAGATAAACCAATATTTGAAGCACTAGAAAAATCTATGTGAGCAACGTAGAAAAAAATTAAAAGAAGGATATTGGATAGTAGCAAGATTTAGCAAAGACAATAACAACAAAGGGATATTTAGTTAGAATGTTAGAACTAGGATATAAAGTGCAACTATTAGAACATAAAATACTAGTTGATCACCAATTGTTAAGGCACATATCACTAGCCAACAAGGTAGAATATTTGAAATATTTAAAAGCATTTGATGCCCATGAAAGTATAGTTGTATGGAAATGGTCTATATTTTATCAACATATTCAAGTGCTTGCACCAACTACTTATCAAACAACATTCCCTATGACTTCAACACCAACAGATGCAATAGCACAATCATCTCGATCATCTTCCTAACAATATAAATTCAATTTCTTTGAGCCAAGCTTTTAGGATGTGCTATCTCTTTTGAACAACAACATCACACTTAGGAAATTGAACTTGAAAGTTCCAATCAATCGACCAGGGAAGGGAAAATAAGAAGAATTCACATTTTAAATCTTGTATATGTAATTCAAGAAGTTCCCGTGATCTTGAAACTAGATCTCCTAATTAGCCAACCACCCTTCTCGAAGAAATTTTATTTATTTTTTTGCTAAAGCAAGTATAGATCCTTCTATTTCATAAAACCAAAAAGATAGTGTACAATTTTACATGCAGGGAGAACCTTAAATTTTCACAAAGAATCTCGAGCCCATGGAAAAACGAACAAAAATGCCACCTGGCTACCGACAAGCATGAGAACCAACCAGGAACACTACTTTAGAGGAAACCCTATTCATCTAAGTCATACAATAAAAAGGCAATAAGATCGACAGATGAGGAGGATATTGCTCCGTCAAAAAGGCCGAAGTATAAAAGTCTCGCCTCCCAAGATGCACGAACCATCACAACAGTTGATCGTTGTTGACTAGATCCAATGGATGATGTCGATATCACACGGGATAAGAAGGGTCGATGATAGTGAGAGGGGAAGAACGGTTATTGGAACCCTCTCCCTGCGACGTGTTGGAGGGAGAATGGCATTGCGACGTTTTCATCAAAACCGCTTTCCAACAAAACACTGTGCGATCAACCAGAAACTGCCTGGGGGGTGGTAAACCATGCCGAGACTCCAAATTCTTGAAGGCCCGGCCACTGGAAAACACAGGGCTCTGTCTGCACTTGTGGATTATCCTTGCTCGAACCTGAAACATTAAATATCCTCTCGTTTGCTTTGGGAGTATGAGCGACTAGACTGGGAATCCGCTGCACCACATAACCATCTATCCGATAATTATGACACAAATTGATGTTGAAATCAAAGGTTGAGTCAATTTGATCCCTAGTCCCAGGCTCTATCTTTAAACTCCAGCTTATCATTATCTGCATGTTCCTCAACAACCGTCTTTAACCTGCTTTGCGAGAGCTCATGCCAATTTGATGTCACTCTGATCTTTGTACTAATAACACCCTGGTTGGCGAGCAAATCAGCCACTTCGCTTGCCAACATGGAGACATGCTTGAAGCTAATAGTATGGAGGCTTTGAAGGTGGTTATGAATCCATTGAAATCCTTGAATTAGTCTCCAATTTTTTGAGACTTTTTTTGGCTTAGAACCTGCGCTCATTTTCTTGAATGAATTGATAATAAGTTTAGAGTCAGCCTCCACTATCACATTTTATCTATTGTCCTGACTCAGGAGCTCTAAACATTGTTCCATAGCCATCAACTCTGCCAATTTATTAGTGGCATGTCCCAAATGATAGTGGAAAATGAAGGGGACAGTACCTACCTCATCTCTAAGGACCCCTCCATAACTAGTTTCCCCCGGGTTGCTTTTTGAGGCTCCATCTATGTTTTGTTTCAAATATCCCTTTGGAGGAGGGTGCCAGAAATCCTTTGCTTCCCTCAGGGAGGTTGGATTCCTATCTAGACCCTGAGGAGATATGCCTTGCAGGCCTAGTGCACAAATAATTCTTAGGTCAATAGCTGAAGGAGTGTTCTTGGGGATGTTTTGAATTATGGTGCTAACCGTTTCCTTGAGTTGTTTTAAGATCAGCTCAAAAATGCATTGGGAAGTTCTCTTTATTTCTTTAAAGATTCGGTTGTTCCTTTCTTTCCAAACATTCCAGACAATGAAGCTCGGAAAAAGGGCCCAAGCTATGGCTAGAACTTCATTGTCTGTAAAATCCTTTCTCCAGTTGGTCAGGGTGTTGCAGATGTTAATTTTGTCCATATCCGTATGTTGGAAAATAAAAGCAAAAGAGTCCCACAGACTAGAGGAGAACATACAAATGTTGAGAATGTGCTCCATGGTTTCCTCCTGCCCCTCACAAAGCTGACATCTGGAAGGTCCCAGAATGCCCCTTTTCCTGATATTGTCCCAGGTTAAAATTTCCCTGTGCTCAATGAGCCACAAGAAAAGTTTAATCTTCATCCAGCCCTAGTGTCTCCAAAGGTTAAGCCGGGTTTTGTCTGGATATTGATAATTAAGTTCAATGAGAATGAGCTTTGCTTCCTTGAGGTTAAAAACCCCCTCAATATTGTTGCCCCATCTCAGCTGATCATGGCCCTCAGATTTCAGAATCTTCCTTTTGGTATAACTTTTCCTTAAGTGTTTATGCCTTAGTCTTCAGGGCACTATTGTCCCTAAGATCAAAATTCCTCCAGATTCTCCATTTATCATTGTTATTGGTTTTCTCCCAAAAGTCTTTCACCTTAGAAATTCTGTTGCTATCATTGATTTCCTTGAAATCTGTTAGGTATTCATTTAATAATATAGGTTCTTGTTGCCATCTGTCCTCCTAGAACAAGCTGAGGTTTCCTTCTGTAATTTCCCAGAAGTTGTTTCCTTGGACTAAACTCCTGTTATCCCAGGCTTTGTTCCAAATGTGCGAGCCCTTTCTGTGACATGACATTCTTATTAGATCATGGTTATGCGAGGAGCTGGCATATTTTTCTTTCCAAATGATTTCCCACTGAGTCTCTGGCTCTTTAACCTAACACCACTATAGTTTGGCACCTAGAACCTTGTTGAGTAAGTCAGGATCATCCAAACCTAGCCCACCAAAGCTCTTAGGTTTGGATATCTTATCCCAAGCTAGCAAGGCCCATTTCTTATGATCCTTCCCCTTGTCCCAGAGGAAGTCTTGTTGGATGGATCCAAGCTGATGTAGAACACTTTGAGGAGCTGGTAGAATAGATAGCATAAAGGCAGTGATGGATTGAAGGATATCTTTGGTTAGCACTAACCTACCAGCTAAATTTAGAGATTTGTAGGTCCATTTCTTGACCTTGTCTAGCAATTTTTTTATAACAGGTTACCATTTGCTCTTGTGTAAGGGTTTGGGAGTGAGAGGAACTCCCAAATACTTCGAGTGGAGGAACTCCCATTGGAAGCCCATAATTCTAGCAATGTTCCTTTGTATGGCAATGTGAGTATTAAAGAAAAAAAAAATTGATTTAGAAAGATTTACCTCCAAAGCTGAAGCCATGACAAAGTCTTTAAATATTTGCTTATAGGCCAGAGCTTCCTTGACTGTGGGGATTCCTTGTAGCATAGTGTCATCCACAAATTGTTGATGTGTTAAAACATGCCCCTTTTGAAAAAGTTGGAGACCTTTGACTGAGCCCACTACCTTTGCTTGTCTGATTTTTCTCCCCAGCCCTTCCATCATTAGAATAAAAAGAAAGGGAGAGAGTGGAACTCCCTACCTTAAGCCTCTTGAAGGAGTGAAAGTCTCCGAGGGTGATCCATTAACCAGGATTGAAAAGCTGGGTGAGGTGACTAGGGCCATAACCCATCTGATCCAGTTATGATCAAACCTAAAAGCATAAAGAACTTTTGTGATATATGTCAAGTTTAGCTTATCATAGGCTTTGGATATGTCTAGTTTCATGATCATGCTAGCTCTCTTGTTGTTAGTCAAAGAGTGAACTACCTCATGAGCTTGAATGATGTTGTCGAGGATTTGTCTACCTTCCACGTATCCTGACTGTTCCACTGCCACCAGGGTGGGAAGAAGGGGTTTGAGTCTATTAGCAACCATTTTGGAGATTATTTTGAAGACAACATTGCACAATGCAATGGGTCTGAACCTATCAGGCATGAGGGCAACATCCTGTTTAGGGATCACGGTGATAAAAGTGGTGTTAAGCGCCTTCAGGATAGTTTTATCCCTCCTTGAGTCTTTCACCACACTCAAAATGTCCTGTTTCACAATATTCCAGGAAGCTTTGAAGAAGTCTACATTGAACCCATCCGGACCTGGTGCCTTGCCATTCTGCATCTCATTAAGGACCTCCTTGACCTCCTCTTCTGACACTGGTCTGTTGAGGTTGAAATTGTCTTCTTTGGAGACTAGCTTAGGTATATGCTTAGTAATCTCCCTGATAGATTGATCTTTGTTAGTGCAAGATTCTTGAGAAATGCCCCAAATGTTTTGTACTAGTTCTGTTTCTATTTCTTCATGCATGCTGAGCATATTACCTTTCTTGTCCTTAATAGTAGAAACCATGTTCTGAGCTCTATTCGCCATAGTAGCTCTATGGAAGAATCCAGTGTTGCGATCTCCTTCTTTTAGCCATTGCACTATGGAATTTTGCCTCCAAAAAATTTCCTCTTTCTTATATAAGTTGTTCCAATATTGATGATATTTAGTTGCCAATTCATTCCACTCCCTGTCAAAACCATCTATAATCAGGTTTTGGTTGAGTCTATGTATTTTTCCTTCTACAATTTCCTTCTCTTCAAAAATGTTTCCAAATTCCTTCTTATTCCACTCCTTGAGCTGGACTTTAATGTGTTTGTGTTTTTTTTGAAGAAGGAACATTCTTGTGCCTTGAATATCTAAATATTTTTCCCACCAGATAGCAATGTTGTTAAAGAAGTCTGGGTGGGAGAGCCAGCTATTTTCAAACCTGAAAGGTCTATTGTTGGGTTTGCCTATACCCTGAACGTCCAGTTGTACTGGCCAGGGATCTAAGCCTCCAAAGGGAAGAATACTCGCAACTATGTCCTTCTCCTTAATCATAAGATCTTCTGAGATTATAAATCTATCCAATTTGGATGCCACTTTGGACTCTCCTCCTCTTTTATTGTTCCAAGTAGAGGTACCATTATTTATGGAAATATCCACGAGCTTCATACTATCTAGGAAGGTTAGAAACACACAATAATTTTTGGTTAGAATTCTATTTCCTCCTTGTTTTCCAACAACGTTTTTATCATATTGAAATCCCCTCCCAAGATCTAGGGGATTTTCAGATGACGTTCCTTGAGCTTCTTCAATGAATCAAGAAACAAGAGTTTTCCCTCCAACCTTTGGGGGCCATACACATTCGTAACCAAGTAGATTTCCTTATTTCCCACTAGCCGAATGACCATTGAAAGATAATTTCTGGAGGCTTCTGCATCTACCATGTCAATCTTTTGGGGGTTCCAAAGCGTGAGAATGCCTCCAACTTTATTCTCTACTTTGACCTCCGAAAACTCAAATCTGTTGAGCCATTTACCATGAATCTATTTTATCTTTTGAATGGAACATTTTGTTTCCTGAATGAAGATCACATCCGGGGCTACTTGCTTCATTCTGTTACTTAATAATCTTTGTTTCCTTTTATTGCCTAGACCTCTTATATTCCGAGAAGTAAACTTCATTATAAAACATTTTTATAGGAGTAACTGGATAGATATTTCATCTTATATAAACCTATCATTAGCTTCCCACATTCCATCAACATCCCGTTTTGTTTTTCCCAGCCTCTTTTCTTTCTTAGGATCCTTGGAGCTAATCCTGGTATGGATTTCAAAGGTTTTACTCCTTCGCTACTTTTATTTTCATTCTTCCTTAGCTTTTCAGATCCATTGTTCTAGGTTTTCCAGATGAACAATGGCTGAACTCTGTCGAACTCCTTTTGAGGTAACAAGTTCACTCCCTCTTTGGTTCCTTGTTCTAAGAAGCCTTCTAGATCTAGATTCTCTTTCTCCAAAATTGCTTGATGTTTGCGCTCCTCCAGCTCCATGTCGCTCTGGGTTGTTTGATGGTCCATTTCTTGATCAAAATCACTAATGGTGGCCTCTTTCTGGTACTCATCATTTTGTGTTTGTACCGGGTATTTCCCTTCCTCTTTTTCTGCAAAACTTCCTTCTGTTGCTTGTTCTTCTTTAGTATTCTCTTCCTCTTCCTAAAGCCCCTGGAAACTGTTTTGTCTGAGTTGTTGTTCTTCTCACTGTTGATTCCTTGTACCTCTCTTACTCCCTTTACTTCGGTTAACTATTTTCTAAAAGTTGTCTTCTTCTTTCACTATAGTGCTTCTGCTTTTGTTCATTTCCTTGTTGAGCGGACAGTCTCTAAAAAGATGTCCATGTTCATGGCATTTGCGACATCTGAATGGAATGTGCTCATAATCTACTATTTGTACCCATTCTTCATCAAAAACTTCTAAGATTATCTCCTCTGGTAGGGCTCTTGATAGCTCCATTTCCACACAAATTTTGGCAAAGGAAGTATATTTTCCCCTTCTTGTGGCTTCAGAGGCTTTTACAAAGTGTCCTAATTTATTACCTATGGCCATTAATGATTCATTTTGCCAGTAATCAAGAGGTAGAGAGTAGAGCCTTACTCAAACTGGTACTGAAGTAAAAGTCTCCTTTTTTGGTACAAAGTTCATGACCCAGGTGGTGAGCCCCAGTATTGTAGCAATAATGCTACAACTCCTGGGGCTTCCTGTCTCTTAATTTTATCAACCCGGTAGTTCGTACAAACTTGGAAGCGGCGGTGCTATATGCACAAGTACTAGCTCTTGTCGCAGTTGTCACTTGGTCAGCTGGCACAAGTCCTCTAGGGCTTAAGACAACTTCTATGGGCTTACAGAAGAAGCTCTATAAATGATGGACGAAAGCTAGCTCAAAGAAGACTAATCTACTTGACAACAATGAACTGAAAGCAAATCAAAGTATGTAAACCTAGGAAACCCTAATTTAACTAGTCTAGCCTCTATAATGCAAA
>APFE031755515.1:29583-72986 GCA_000404065.3 Pinus taeda | reverse complement strand
CTATTTATTGTTGAGAAATAATGAAAAACCCTTAACATTCCAAAACCTAACCCTAGGAGATGAAACGCCAAACTATGGGCCCCGTTTGGGGGTAAGTTGGTACATCAACTTCCCGGGGTCGTAACTTTGGCATATGATCTCCGTTTGACGCGTATGATAGCTTGTTAGAAAGATCTATCCGAGAAATACCATTGTTGGAACGGGCAACATCGTCCATTGCATGGACCCATGTTGCCCTTGGATTCCCCAAAAAACGTCGTTTAGGGCCTCAAAACGGCTCCGGAAGTTCAGGACCCGAAAAACTGCTAAAAATAGTAAGTTGTGCTACAATTAAGGAAACTGAAAATACTGAGAAAGACAATGGTGGGGGTCCAGGTGGACTTGGCAGGTGGCCACCAATATCCACCTGGATCAGAAAGGCAAGATTTTCATATAACTATACAAAAAAATCCTAATTGCAAACCAAGCTTTTGGAAATCAGGATTCTCCCCTTATTTCTTCATTTTTTTTTTGCAAATTTGAATTTCCAACCTGAAGACCTTATTTTCTTTGAAGAGGATATAAGGAGTTACTTGAAACAACATCAATATATTATCTTGCATATATCTACCATATATTGTCAATATAAGTTCAATATTTTTAGCCTACTAAATTTCTATAGTGTGAAGGCTTTTGGTAGCCATCCAGTTTTATCAAAAAACGATTCAACAGACACAGTTCGACTTCCACAGCAACAAAATATTTTAAATGAAAACAATTTTCAAGCTTCTTGAAAGGTAACAATAGGTAACACATTTTATTTTGTTTTTATTAAATTTAAAGCTATAAAACTTAGAATATTTGGACATGTATATTTTGACCTATGCCCATAAGAGGCCAAATCAAAAATCAGCTTCTTGAAAGGTAACAATAGGTAACACATTTTATTTTGTTTTTATTAAATTTAAAGCTATAAAACTTAGAATATTTGGACATGTATATTTTGACCTATGGCCATAAGAGGCCAAATCAAAAATCCTTGTTACTAATAAATGAGGGAAAATTTTCTTCGTATTTCCCTCATCCTAAAATAATTTCATAACCAACTCCATTTATTAAGTAACTAAAAACAATCCCAAGAGATTAATCAGAAAATAATTACTAATTTTATCGATGGATCACATAATGATTAAGAGGATTGAATAGTTCTATTACCGTTCTATTGCTTCCAATTATACTCGTAATTCTATTTATTATTTTCATCCCATTACCGATGGTAACCTTCATATCTTCAATCATCATAACCACTTTACCACCTGTAGCATTGACTAAAAGGGTGTTTTAAAACCCAAAATTCCCCAACTCTAGAGAAGGGCATTGTCATCTAAAGTGATTGAGTCACTAAGAAACTTCTTGAAGCATATATTAAATTTAGAATATAATTAAAGAGAGTTGAGTGGCTCGATTTTTTTGAGAAATTTCAAGGTCATGATGGGGAGGTGGTAAGGGAATTTGCAATAGCTTTTGATGGTATTGAGGCAGAAATTCAGAATTTGAGATTGAAGGTGATAGAGTATGTTTTTTTAAAGCCAAAAAGATATTGAGAATAGGAGAAAATTGGTTGAAATGTCAAAATCTTAGTGATGACTCGTGGAAATTCTTCTTTATCCTAAGATGGGTATTACAAGCTAGGTAAAAGGAAAACCAATGGAAACATTCAAAAAGAGGTGGAGAAATATGCTCTACATCCTTGAGAGGTTCATTACATGTCAAGTAAGGTATGGAATATATTTATGTCACCACATTATGATTTTCATGCATTTTCAGAATTGAAAATAAATAAATTTACCTTATAACCTGATTAATATTCTCAAGAAAATGGATTTTAACTTACAAAGAAATTCCATAAATATAGACAAGAGTCTTTATCATTTTGGTTTGGTTAAAATTCTAGTTGGAGAGGAAATAAGACATATAAATGACAATTGGGAAGATTTTCTTGTAAGAAAACACTTTAAAGAAATATCTAAGGATACAAGCAACAATGGTACTAAACAAAGATAAAGAAGAGCTATGGTTTCTATTGCAAAATATTCAAACGATAACCTTGCAAAGACTACATAAATAATGGATCTCCCAACATTTGATTGAAAGGAACGTGTGGTTGTAGGGCAAGATGATCCCATAGAAAGTCTAGTGTCATAGTTCTTTAATGTCCTTAAGAATGATGAAGCCCCAAACCGTGACTTTGGAAAAAAGTATGAATTGCCAAACTCTAAGAAAATCATACAAGAAGGTACAAGATGAAAGAGACAAACTAAGGATAAAAAAAGAAAGTTTTAAAGGAAAGAAAGCAATTGTTGAAGACATATGTCTAAAACCCTGTTAAACATACAAAGCATGATGTTTCTATCCAGAAGACTAGAGAAAAAGGGTATTGAAAGGAAACATTCCAATGGAATAACTAATTTGGAAAGTAGAAATATGTACAATAGACTAACTAATTTGGAAAGTAGAAATATGTACAACAGACTAACTAAAAGTATGAAAAAACAAGGTAGTGATAATAACCCTATTTCACCAAAAATAATAAAATCCTTAGAAGTATCTTAGCCTGCATCATCACTAGAAAATCTATAAGTTTAAATGATAGAGGTTGATAGGGTTTAACAACAAGTTTATGATTACATAACTAGTTGGAATAAGAAGCATATAATGATAAGGTACAAGCTTGTTCTCATTTTCCTAAATATTCTCTTGATACTAATATACTAATGTATTGAAGTCATGGTTCAATATAATTGAATTTTCCTTTAAACATGATTATGGAAGAAGATATAACAAAACAATTAAAGGAAGAAATAACCATACTTGAGGACTTAGTAATGCACATAAAAAGAGAGAATGAAATCTTAAAAGAACACAATCGCAAAATGCTTAAAAGAATGTACCATTAATATCATAAAAACTATAGGGTGAAGAATTCCAAAAAGCGATTACATTTAAATATTAAAAGTTTAAAAGATAAAATGCTCATGAGGAAGCCAACATGGTCATTTGCAATGAAAAATATAGGAACTCAAAACGTCTTGGATTGCAAAAGATAGGAACTCAAAACGTCTTGGATGTTCTCGTCTAGGCATTTGAGACCATACTTTAAAAGTGGAAGATAACCAAAAAAATAATCAAGTGCACGTACACATGCAATATCTTAAGTGCGGGGCAATTATGGGGCGAGAAATTAGCATCTTTTTGTTAACATTATACCCCATTTTGACTATATTTATCTCTAATGAACCTTCAAAGTCGTCCTTCCTAGAAAACGCTATCACATTCCATATGTACATTTTCCATCTCAAGAGGTAATGGCTCCATTATTATATAGTTTTATATGTTTTCCGTTATAAAAAAAAAAAAAAGCTAATATGTGCTATTGTAGAAATGAACATTTTTTCTAGATCCTTTGTGAAATTGTAATAGATTCAAATGTTAGCACATCTTTACAATCCAGTTAGTCAAACCAAGCATAGAGATAAATGGAAAAATAGGATGAAATTGTGATGTACCTATGAACCACACAAAAGAGGAGACTAATTCACCACAGTGCAAGGGTTAAAGTCTTGCAAAACCAACTGCATGTCATAGTGTAAAGGAAAAATAATTGAAGACTGTGACATTTGGTATGGAAATCATCAAGCAAGTGTGATATCTTCACCTGATCGAACAATATTAAAGAGTAGTTTTCCAATTTCTATGTGTTCAGTTAAACTCATGCATGGGTTGAGTCATAAGCAAGTCATGGGAGTATAAATATAAATATTAGCAATAAAACACTTAGTCATCACCTTTAATCTAATTTATTAGATTGAAACTCCAAAGATGGTTATTTTTCCAAAACTATATTTGATGATCTCACTTATAAGAGTGAGGGACACAAATATTTTAAGTTCTAAATTGATGTGTGGCTTACTTTCCTTAATATGGTCACAAGTACTTTATATTCTCCCTAATTGCACATACATGTGCATTTAAGATCATTTAGAGTAGTTCATGTGTTTTTCTATGGCTTGCTTGATCACCTGGATGGCTCCCTTTTGGATGTGTGATCTTTTGGATGTGTGATATTGTTATATAGTATATTTTCTTAATATCTTGTATTCATTATTTTCATCTTTCAGTGTAGCACAATAGTATTCTATTTTTCAACATTGATTTATGAGTTATAATTCTTAATCATTTCAATGTTTCTATAAAACCCTTAAGTAATCACTTGAAAAATTCTATAAAAATAACTTACATTCAGGTAATTTTCATCTCTACATTGAGAATTTTTATTTGGAAAATCATTATTAGAAGTTGTAGAATGAAATTTCATTTCATGCCCATTTATATGCTTTTCTAGATTAAGATTTATAATATTTTATTGAATAATTTACATTCTTTTCTAGAAATAGGTTTCAAATGCTTTCTTAGGTTAAATTTAGAAGTTTTGATAGATTCAATTAACTAGCTTTTATAGATTAATTTTTCCATTTATTCATAAATTAAATTTCCTAGCTTTCCTGGACTAAATTTATATGCTTTCATATATTAAATTTACTTTCTTCCCTAGACAATATTTATATGCTTTTATAGACTAAATTCACTTTATTTCCTAGACTAGATCTATATGATTCCATAGAGTAAATTTACATTCTTTTCTAAAATATAATTATATGTTTTTTTTTTATATAAAATACTTTTTTTTTTTTAATATTCTAGCCTTCATAAAGCATAATCTTCCCTCATGTCAATTTACTTCCAATAGAGTTAGAAGATAATTCCTCGCATATACTTTGTTATATATTTCAGAGGTTAACAGATTCAGATTTATTATTTAATGTAACACAATTTAAAATGTAATTAGATTGATCGACACCAAGGAAGCCACCAGATAAGATGATCTGCCTCGTAGACAAAAGAATGCCCATATCACCTTCTCCAGGAACTTGAACAAAAACAGATAAAAACAGCTCAGCCAATATATTTTCTATTAATTAATGAATGAGCAAATTACAAGATATTTATACAATTAATAGTCTCAAGATAGGAATTCCATCTTGGACGTACACTAGTGTGGTTGAGAGATTCTCTCAACCACACACTAAACTAGAGAAAACTAAATCCATATTATATATGAACAAACTCCTCAAATGGAGAATTATAACAATAGACAAGTAGGAATTAATTATTTCCAACTCCCCCCCTTAATGACTACTTGTCATGATAGTCAACTCCACCACCATCAGGCGAATTGCATGTACAAAACCTCCAAAAACACAATCTGCTGCCCTCGGACAGATCCACAATCTTCTCTGATCTCGCGGATCCTCTTGAAGGTGAATTGGCGCGATCCCGAATGAAAAACCCGCGCCCATTATCACGATTAATGGCCTAACAGACGCGCCAGTTGGCCTTCCTGGCATTGTTGTCAGTGCGAAAAACGCGCCAATCCCCTTCTACTCAGAAAAAAATCATCTGAGTCCGAGCCAGGTGTTACTGCAGTCCACCTGCTCCTACGAGCACAAAGCTCCTGTGTACACACAGCCACAAAGGCAATCTGCCACCACCGGGCAAGTCCGATTTACCACCACCGGGCAAATCCGCCGACTTCATCTGCTTCCACCGAGCAGATCACAGAGCTCTGATTCGCCACCACCGGGCAGGTCCGATCACAGAACCTCAATTCGCCACCACCGGGCAGATCCGATCTGCTACCACCGAGCTGATCAAGGATCTCAATTCGCCACCACCGGGCAACTCCTGTAGCCACTAAGGCTCTATAGATGGTTTCTGGTTCACCACCAACCGTCACATTACAGTGAAAAAAGATGGTTTCAGGCTGACCACAAACCATTACAAAGTGGTTTTGAGATCACCACGAACTTTCAAATGCCTTTACAAGGCTTACATTCAACATTTGGAGTTTCTGGTACATACAATGACTATTACAATAATATGCTAGGAACTCTATTCCACAAACCACACTAAAACAAAAAAATCTACTTTGTTGTTCACCATAACTTTGTTGCTGCTCCTTTATCTCATCTGTGAGAGGTCCACTAGAACACAAGCACTTACAGCCCCACGAAGAGAACACAAGAACAATTTTCAAGCATGCTACCTCATGCTTGCTAACAATCTGCAACGGGATCTCGATCATCCTTCAATCTTTGACGTGACTGTCATGTCTTCTCATATCTTGTAATAAATCATTCCTGCAAATAGATTTGTCTATTGTTGGAATGGCAAATTCCAACATAGATTTATACTGGTGACACTAGTTTGCCAAGCTAAATGTCACAACAATCTAATTCTTTTAACCAGATTTACATAAATGCATTTACATGTTAAGTTGATTAGTCCTCAACATAAAGCAGAATAACTTACGAAGACAATTTATTTCATCAAAAGAGATATGTTGAAACTTTTTGGTTTCATCTTTACCCAATATAGAAACATAATCACATCAAGATTTCCACTCCTGCAGCAGACCCAACAAACCTCCATACACAGACTTCATCGGTCCACGATCTTCCTTTACCGTGAAGGCGGAGGGCACAAACAAGAAACTTAAACCACGATAATGTCCTTGAAAACGAGCTCTTTGCCTCACTGCATCAGACACGACGGGCTCCTTGGCCACCACAAGTGCCACACCACGCTGCTTCTTGAAAAAAAAAAATGCAGAAGAGGGTAAACGAATAAAAGGGTAGGATAAGCTTTCGCAGCAAAAAGAAAAGGAATATTAAGTTTGCCTTCTTCCAGAAAGAAATCTTAGAACGGATAATGTCTGGAAGACACAAGCGAAACAATTGCATTGGATCTGAATGCCATCGATGCTGCTGCTTTCTATTAGCTTCATATGACTCTGGAAGTTCGCAGAGACACTTAACATCATCAAGAAATATAAATTTCCATCCATTAAGGTGAGCACGGACAGCAATATCCATGTCCTCCACAGTAGTTCTTTCCAGCCAGCCCCCTGATTCCTCAAGGGCCTTGATTCTCCAGACACCAGCAGTTCCATTAAAACCAATAAAGTTAACAAAAAACACTGTTGACCTGCTGCTCTACCTCACAGTGGAAAGTTATAGTCAGAATGTTGACGTCGCTGTAGCCAGACAGGTTGTAGCAGGTGTCCAGTATCGAGTCCACGTTCGGTTCGGCGCTCGGAAGATTCTGGGTTTTGTTTCGGAACGAAGTTTTCACGGCATCGTATGCGGCTTTGGAAAGTCGAGTTATGGTGGTTCCAGAGTCCACAACTGTGCCATTTCCTGCAAGAGTAGCAGAGGAAATCGAGAGCCTCTCGCCTCCGACGCTTATGCCGTTGAGTCCCACGAAATACATGCTTGGAAAATTCGGATCTGTGAGGAGAGGGGTGAAAGCGGCAGTGGCAGGAATCGAACTCTCACCGAAGCTGAGCGAGCCCGTTGTATTGGAGGATAGGAAATCCAGAAAGCAGTAAGAGAATAGGCCGCCAAATTTGCTTCTTTTCTGGTTAGGAAACACAATTTGACCCCGCCCCAATCCTAAAATCCCAGACGTCCCATTAAAGTTCCCTTTGTTGGTATGCCCGCATCCAAATGCGAAGCCTTCGAAAGAATCGGAACCCAGAGTCAAGGTCTCATTGTTGTAATCTCCCTCGCTTGTTGAAAAATCTGGGTAAAGCTCTTCATATTGGCAGAAGTTGTTATCAAGGCATTCGAACGGATCAGGTTCATATTTGCCCAAATTAATACAGGCCTCCAAAGTACAGCTTATGCGTTTATAAGAAGCTGACGCATTGGGATTGAATATGGGATCTACCTTAACTTACGAAGACAATTTATCCATGACACATCGCTCGTCGTATTCATTAAATGCCCAATCCTCAGATCTTGCAGCAGTTACAGGCTTAGCGCCTCTCAAGCACGCGGATCTCCACAGATCTGCACAATCTACAATCCACACTTCTGAGGATGCGCATTTTTTAGAAGTGAAAAGAAAAAACCCCTATCGAATTTGTTCCGCTGAAACCGCTTCTAGGCCTCCGCCGAGATGAGGCATGATGCCCAGATACCGTCCCTGAAGCAAATCCCTTCCAGCTCCATATCGTAATAGCTCCCTCTCAGCTATACCAGGATCAACACCATATCCAGTTAAAGGAGCCTGAGGATAATCAGTACGTGCTGCACGCCTTGCTTCCTCCTGATAGCGTAGGATATCTTCTCTCAACAATTCCTCTCGGCGCATTTCTTCTCGACCAGTTCCTCTCTTAGGAGCTCCTCTCCACGCAGTTCCTCTCTAAGCAGATATTTAGATATAGATGGACAAACAAACATATAATGCACTCTTTTATTTTCCCTCAGCCCAGGAGGGGCCAGGCCCTCACAGGCTCTGATACCAAGATAAAAACAGCTCAACCAATATATTTTCTATTAATTAATGAATGAGGAAATTACAAGATATTTATACAATTAATAGTCTCAAGATAGTGTGGTTGAGAGATTCTCTCAACCACACACTAAACTAGAGAAAACTAAATCCCTATTATATATGAACAAACTCCTCAAATGGAGAATTATAACCATAGACAAGTAGGAATTAATTATTTCCAACTAAAACATCCCATCACGTAACAAAGAGACCTTAAAGAATAATTGAAGAAGAGGCTACTATAGTGCCAATAGAATGGTGCAAGGAAAGAGGAAAGACCAAGCAAGACAGTGGGTCTTGAAACAACTTCTCTTTCAAAAGAGGCATTAGATAATTTTACTAAGAAACTTAAATAAGTGACGCAGTAGTGAATTTTACCCCGTCACAACTATTGTTAAAGTCATGCAAAAGAAGAGGGATTTATAGGATCAGACACAACAACATCTTGAGAAAGTACATAAAATTATTGAGGCATCTAGGGTAACTATTCCTACAACTAGCATGACTGAGGTAACAATTGCGATGGAGGAAACTAGTCCATCTCTTGTACAGAATATTCAACCAAAACAAACAAAACCACCTTGGAGTTTAGTTGAGTGTCACAACATAGCCATCCCATTAGACATAGTACACTTCATGAACTTTCATGTTTAGTAGAGGGATAAAGTGCTACCTGGGTAGAATTAATTATTTCCCAATTTCCAATGCATGTCTTACATTCTTTGTAGTCGTTGATTGCCCAATTATAGTTCCATACACATGAAATTTTGTCATACTTAGTCGAATTTACTTTGGCGTAGGAAACTCTATGAGAAGAGCATACATAGTTCGAAGAAGCAAAAAATTATGTCAAGGAAAGAGAAGGGACACTCCCAAGGGCTGTCGAAGCAGTATATAACAATATGTTAGGTGTCCCAATGGAAATAAAAGCTCCCACAAAGGAGAAATTATCCAAGTTTTAAGAGGTTGTTCACAACCTAAAGGCAAAGGTTGAGGAGTTCTAATTGCATATTAAGCCTACTACTCTGTTAGAAGAAGTTGAAAGAAGAGAATGGGATCATATAGCCTTCAAATATATAGAGTGTATGAGAGCTTGAGCATGAGTGCACAAAATTATATGAGCTTGGAATACACTTATGGAACAAATTGTAGGACAATGCCAAGCTCAAGGACATTAGGTTGAGAATTTAGACTTCCAAGAAATAGAATGAAACTATAAAAAGTATTTTGATATCTTTTCTCGCACAAAAACATCAAGTTGCAATGGTTACAAGTGAAACAATGGGCAGAGAGGTTAACCAATGGAGAGAAAACAGAAACAAATGGAACATAAAGTGGACCAGCTACAAAACGAAGCAATGCACCTTCGGAAATTATCTCACTGCACCACAAGCCATAATGCATAATGTCATTTGTGATAAGTAATCCTTGCTTCAAACTACCCCTATGCATGTGGAGATTGTCGCAAACATTATTCGATTAGTAGAGGCATCCAAGACAACTGTGTACATGACCAAATAATTTTTTGATAAATTTGTGGTGAATATAGTAGAATTCCTTCCTTCCATTGGTTCACAACGATGACATAGTGTCTCATCGATGAGCCGTAGATAGTGTTGGGGAACCATTAGGGCCAAGGAGGAAAGGCGAATTGTTTTTTGAACATTTTTGTAAGTGTGGAGGTACTACGTAGAGGATGATGAAAACTGCAATTAATTGGTCTTGTAGATGTCATATATACAATGAATATCTATAAAGTATTTTAAGATAATTGTGCTATAACTGAAATATTCCTTTGTTGACAACATATCCTCTAGATGTGTAGCTTAGTTATACATCCACAATGGTGTTGATTCGGCTCGGTATGGTCAACGAATGGTTATAAGTTTGCACATATGAGAAAAAATCACTAGGGTGAGCTAGCTAGGTGAGATAGTTGGAGATTCCCTTGAGAAAGATGGTAAATACACAATCTATATAAGAAGTGGACGTTGATGATAGAGGGTTCTACCTTTTAACCATTGCAGATAATAATTCTTTTGTCTGATGTATAGTTTTGTTGTAGGTTCTGTTGGTCTCTCAATCTATTGTTAACATCCACTTCTTGTAATGTAATGGCATAGGCCAGAAGTCTAATATGAATGATCATAGTATGAGTTCCCACTTTCAGGTATATGGAGTTTGTATATAACTTTCACTGTTAATGCTTAATACAAATATGAAATACATATGGGTTTTATTTTAGTTCGATGGTTATGCTTCTTATATGTTTTTGTGTGAATAATGAAATCAATGAACGAGTTATGGAGATTGTCCAGGGTGATTGGCCAAGGTTCTATATGGTTTTATATGAATAGTTTAATGTAAATATTTTATCCTTCTATAAATGAATGAACTTTGTTTCTTCTATTTTACATTAGAGCTAGCCTTGTGCTCACACAATGAATGTTTATCTAATGTTTAATTTTATGGTTAACTCGTATCTTCTTCTTGACCAATACGTGTCACAGATGTTACTAATGTTATAGTATATGTAGTAAGGGCATATGAATGTATTTCACTAGATATAGTGGGTTGCTTGGAGTTATATTTATCTCAATTTCCCCTATTTCCTTGCATAACTTTTAAAGGATTTGCAAACACACCAGTATATAGGTGAGAACATGCTCTTAGTTGTTGAATATGATGATACCCAAACTAGATTTATTAGCATACTCTTGAACCCTAGGTCACTTCTCTACATGCCAAGAAATACATTAAGATATGACCATTGGTTTCATCTTCCAAGATGACTATTTCTATGGACTTATGAGTCTTCATATTTAACTTAGAATAAAAAATAATAATATTTACAACAAACCATAGTTCCAAAATTGGATATCTAATAATTTATTATAAATAATATTTTTTGACATAAACATACCATTAAAATGTTTTGATTCAGTCTCATTGTATTTATTAGATTGTAAGGCACATTCTACAATTTAATAATAGATAGTTATTTATTGTAGATGATATTGACATCATCTAAAACTATTTATAATAATAATAATAATCAAATAACATTTTACATTTTACATTTAATAATATATCGTTATATATAGTAAATCATGTTGATCTCATTTAAAACTAATGTATCCATATAAATTAACTGGTTCATAAACAATGAAGGAAAATAATCTATGATAAATATTGGAACAATTTATGATACATATCACATTACTATAACCTTTTTTTGTAAATTGAAATACTTTATACTATCAAAATATTTTATATCCCTTTTGGTTGTAATTAAATCTGCATATGTTTACTTTTGATTAAGTATGCTATATTGATAAACATATAATATTTTAATTATGAGTAATTTAATGTTGATGATGGTTGTTTGTAAAGTTGGAATTTTGTTTTATTTTGTAAATAAAGACAAATATAGGAAATTAGTGGCTAAGTAAAGATGGATGAAAGAGGAAAAATGCTGCAATTTAATTATGAAAATTTATTATTTTTATCCGTCAACAAGCCCTACTAATATGATATGAATGATTGGATTTAATTATGAAATTATGATTCTGGCCAATTAATGTTTCCTATATGACAATAAGTTGTCCTCAACAATGGGAAATAGGAGCTCATAAATGATCAAACTACTACTTACCAACTATTGGTGGTGTGGAGGCAGTTATTAACCACCAAAAGAATGGTAGATGGACAATGTCTGTGAATTTTGTTTCTTTTGCCTCATAATTCCTCGAAGCAGAATTTGTAAGAGACTAAAGAGAAGAAAGAAGGAACAAAGAAAAGAATTTCAAGCCTAGTTGCTTAGGAGGTTAAGCAAATTTTTCTGTCAAGGTTGGGAGAAGCCAAGTATTTGGCTATCAATGTCCTAGACATTTATTCAAATTAATATTTTTTCATGTATTATTGGTTTAATTATGAATGGAAACAATTTTTTTTATAAAGTTTCCCTTTAAGAGTTTTCTAAACTTGAATTTTTTTGACTAAAGATTACGATAGAAAATTTTAGATAAAGAATAAAATGTGTTTTATTTTTCTACAATTTGATTCTTAAAAGTAGATAGCAAAATAAGAAAATAAATTTCTTACCATATTATATATGAACATAAAACACTCGCAAGTGTACATCAATTTATAAATAGTAGTTTTCTTGTTATAGAACGAATGTATAGTACAAATTGACTAGAAACAAAGGAAATACAATTAGCCAGAGCAGTTTTTCAAGCGAGAGTTTGTTCTAATTTTAAATTATAGGAATGAAACTTTCATATGTGTGTGTCTGTATTCACATTTACCTAGAAAAGTAATAATATGTTATTAGTTTCAATGAGAAACCTATCTCTGGAATTAACTATATTTGGACGTAAGGACAAATATATTGGTATTATATATAAATAACTAGAACCACGAGGATACACTTTCAAAAAGATTATAAAGCAAGGTAAATATCATTACAGGAAAATGACAAATACTAAAACAGATGAGTTTTACATAAAATTAGGCTTACAAAGAATTTAAAAGGTCATGAAAACAAATTTATGTAAAAATATAGATTTTACATGAAAACAAATTTATGTAAAAATATAGATTTTACATCAAAATTTGAAATCCAAAATTATGCTGAGAAGCTGAAGAAAATTCCATAATAGAAATAGAAATTTGTAGAAAAAGGTTATATAAAAATCCAAAGTAAGTTAACAAGTCGAATGAATGGCTATACAAGTGTAAACCCATACAAACTTATTCAAAATTTGGAAGTAGAATAAAACCCCTTTTCAGTAGAGAGTGACAAATTTTTCTCATGCATAATAAATAGAAGAGAATCCTTACATTGAATGTATATAAACGAAGAATTCAAAAGTAAGGGTGTATTTTACCAGTAAAGAAACTAAGATATAATCAAAAGAATTCAAAATGGACAACTTACAATTTTATTTAGAATTTAAAAATTTACAGAAAGACCCTAATGGTGCCTAAACAAAACACATTACAAGGACTAACATAGTGAGTAGGTTCCACCACAAGATAAATAATAGAAAACCCTGAAGATTCTGTGTGACATTTGAATTAAAAAAAAGTACTGAAACCTGATAAGAAAGTGAAATGTGAAAGTATAAACGCTCTTCCTCCATAGGTGATATAACTAACCAAGAAGAAATAACCTCAAAATTTGAATTCAAAACCCTGCAAGAGAATTGTTTTGAACAAATTTGAAGTCGACAAATACACGTCCAGGAAGAGAAAATAAATATGAATATTTTTTTCGCCACGAGATTAACTATTATCTATAGATCCAAAAATGTCGAATGGATATGTGAAAACTATGAGACCTTGTCCAGAGGAAGAATCATATGAACATTCAACAAATTAGAAACCCGAAAAGGAGTTAGGGTGGTATTCTTCCGAATACAATAACTTCTTCAAAAGAAACCTCGCAGGACTTGCAAAATGACGAATACAATAGAATATCTTTATTTATACCATAACACATCTACAAATTCAAAGCCAAACCCAATACAGTTGTTATAAAAGGAGATTATAGTCGGTTTACACTCCCCAACAAGAGAGTTAACATGTAGTAAATCGAGGAACCAAATCGACAAACATAGAGTCAATTCAGTGTGACATCTATAGGGAAAGTAAAAGTAAAAGGAAAAGGAAAGAACCATTCTCAAACCCTAGTTGCGGCTGCAAAATGGTGAATACAACAACAAAAGTATTTATTTATACCATAATACATCTACAAATTCAAACCCAAACGAATAAATTCCAGACAAAAAAACAATACAGTTGTTATAAAGAGAGATTGCGGTCAGTTTACCTTGATCATTAGTAGTGTCAATGTGGCGTAAATATACCAACCCAATCGATAGATACAGAGTCAAATAGGTATGACATAGGGAAAGCCAAAGTAAAAGGAAATACTCATTGTGGAATCCTCAACGTGGAGTGACTTATGTGGCGAAAACCCACATAACAATGAATGAACAATAAAATTGTCAGGTAGTCGTTAGGTTACACCAAAATATAACTCAATTCCATATCATTGATCAACTAAGAAATAATTCCAACCATTGATCGAGGCAGGTCAACGTACAACATCATGGCTACTCCCAATGAACGCTACGTATACAATGGAAAACTCTAGAAATAATTCGTAAACCAAAACCCTATAATATATTAACAATAGTGAACCAGTCTGTTAAATTAAAACACCACATTCATTATAACACAAAGGAGTTAGAACATTTAAAATGAACATTTGAAAGGGTTTAATATTAACCACCAATGTATCAGAGATAACTAAAAGTCTCCCAAATCGAAACCAAGTGGTGTATACTTTCCGGGAGTTTCATGTTTATATAATAGAAGTTTATAAGAGGTAACAAATAATAATATATGTTGAATGAAGGCATAATATTGACATATTTACATGGTCCTTATGTCTACGTGACGAGTCTAAAGAATATAACTAGACTATAGTGTTAAACTTGATATTTGATGTTTGGGATATAATACACATCATACATGAGATGAGATAATATGAGATAATACACAAAAGTGTGCATACTTGGTATGTTTATCAACTACCATCATAATGACACTCTTTGGTTAAAACTTGGGCAAACCTTTGATCAAATTCATGAACTTCCGATTTTGACTTGGAATGGATAAAGGTTGTAACAGACATGGGGCCTTTATTGTCTCAACTTTATTTTGTTGGCAAACTAAACATTCTGCCATAGACTTTTGAATATGAGAAATTAAGGCCATCCCAAAAAAAACCTCTTAAAATTTTGGTATCTTTTAAAAATCCTAAGTGACCTCCTATGGGAGAGGTGTGCAATTCTATAAGAAATTTTTGTTTGAGTTGGGACATCTTACAGAGGTATAAGCGATCTGTGTAACATAATCAATAATTTTTCTAGCTAAATGTATCACATGTACTCGAATCTTGTTGGAACTTTTGAATGAGTTCGCACACTTCTTCGTCATTCTTCCATTCATCCCTTGCTTCATTTATCCAATCTACCTAGATAATAGAAATGACACAAAAAAATGCTTCCACATCCTCATCCTTTCTTGAGAGTGAATCTACAACAACATTTTTCTTCCCCTTTTTGTAGATGATTTCAAAGTCATAATCCAACATCTTTGTGAACCATTTTTGCTACGCTTAGGAAGATAACTTTTGTTCTACAAATTATTTAAGACTATCATGATTTGTTTTTACCTTGAAGTGTTTTCCCATTAGGTAAGGTCATCATTTCTTAAGTGCATGTAGTATTGCCAACATTTCCTTATCATAAATAACTTTGTGTAGATACTTTCTCTTGATTGGACAACTTTTGAAAGCAACAGGTTTTTCTTCCCACATTAAAACAACACCAATCCCATTTTGTGAGGCATCACATTCCATAAAAAAGGTTTTTGTGAAGTTTACCATAGCTAATATTGGTGCTTGGCACATTTCCTCTTTAATATTTTCAAAGGCCTTTGTTCCTTATCGAATACAAGAAAATGCAACTTTCTTTAGTAATGTTGTTAGAGGTGCTCATATTCTCCCATAATTCTTAACAAACTTGCGATAATACCCTATCAACATGAGAAATGCTCTGAGATGCTTTATGGATGTGGGGATTTTCCATTCCTTAATGGTTTTAATTTTTGTAGGGTCTACCTTAACACCTTTATGAGATACAATATGACCCATATATTCTACCCCTTGTACTCCAAAGAAAGATTTGGAGGGTTTTGCGTATAATTGTTTCTCCTCCAATAGTTTGAGAACCCTCTCAACATGTTGAACATGATTCTTCCAAGACTTGTTGTAGATTAGTATATCATCAAAAGATGGTAACACAAATTTTTAAAGAAGGGGTTTGAAAATGGAATTCATCAAACCTTGAAATGTAGAAGGTGCATTGGTAAGGCCAAAACGAATGACAAAAAAACGATAATGACCCTAATAAGGTCTAAATGTTGTTTTTGAAATGTCTTCGGTATTCATTCTGATTTGATGATATCTTGAATGAAGAGCCAACTTGGTGAAGTAAATTGCTCCATGTAATTCATCCAATAATTCATCAATGACAAGAATGGGAAATTTGCCTTTAATAACAAGCTTGTTGAGTTCCCTATAATCCAAACACATGCACCATGATCCATCCTTCTTGTGTACCAATACTACTAGAGAAGAGAAATAAATTTAACTAGGTTAAATTATACAGCCCTTTAGCATTTCTGCAACCATACGTTCAATTTCACTCTTTTGGGCATATTGCTATCTATAAGGCCTCATGTTTGGGGGGACACTTCCTGGAAGAAAACGAATAGCATGATCATGATCATGAATGAGTGGGATGCCTTTGGGGGTCTCAAATACCTTGGAATGATTGTCCAAACATTTTTAGAGATCTGGAGAAATAGATGATTTCGATGCGGGAACCTCTAGTGAACATAATTGTGCAATTACACCCCATTGTTCTTTCTTTAGAAGATTTGTCATGATTTTAGAGCTAATTATCATTCGCAGTTTCTATGTGATACCTCTTAATTCAACTTCCTTTCCTACCCAAAATGTTTTGAAGAAAAGTTCTTGAAAATTAAAATCTATCATACCCAAAGATTGTAGCCATTTGACTCCTAGTACAACATCAACACCACCCATTGGAATGGAAAGCATTGAGCTATTCAATACATATTCTCTCATGGACAGCTTGATATTATGGCACTTTCCACAGCAATTTATGGTTCCTCCATTTGCAACCATCACTTCACACTCTGGTGTGGGATATAGGAAGCAATTCAAACTTTTGCTATCTTACAATAAATAAAATTATGTGTATCGCCTGAATAAATCAACACTATTACCTTTTTCTTCCTAATATGTCCTTCTATCTTAAGAGTTGAAGGAGTGGTAATTCATGCCAATGCATTACAAGATATGGCCAGATTCATTTCTTCTTTCTCTAAGGTTGGTTCCTAGTGTATATCATTTTCTTTTGATGTTTCTTGTTATGTTTCTTCCTCGTCTTCACAATCTATATAAAATATTTTCTTCTTTGCACACTTATGACCTTTAATGTATTTTCTATCACAACTATAATAAATCTCTTTTTCCTATTTTTTCCTCTAATTGTTGTGGTGTCAAGCTTGAAGGTTGTGGAATGCTATGGGTAGCAACACTTCCATGTTTATAGTTGTGAGCAGCAAGCTTCCTTGTTGCCATAATTTTGCTTTCAATTTTTCTTCCCAACCTGAATTCCTTATCCAATGAATGAGGTTCCCAAAGGTGAACCTAATGCTGGATTTTATCCTTTAATGTCCCTATGAAGACATCAATTCTATGCTCCTCTAGAGTACTTTTTACTCTTATATTCAATTTTTAGAATTCCTCAATGTGATCCACCATTGAACCCTTTTGTTTGAGATTTATCAATTTCCTAAAGAAGGTGGTGCTTTTGTATCCTCATAATGTGCTATCATTGCCTCCATAAAAATTGAACAAGTGAATTTTTTTTTTAAGAGAGCAAAGCCATCGTTACCATATAAACTAATTGAGTTTTAAATATAAAGTTGCAATGCATACCTTTTTTGTGTTTTTCACATTATGGAGATCGAATTATTGCTCCATTTGTAGTATCCATGTTACATGATCTTTTCCATAAAACTTCCCCATATCGATATTTGGAACATGGTGGGTCTTCAGTCCAACATCAGATTCTATGGAATCATGATCAACGTTTCTTTTGTTCTCATAGCGAGTTTCCTCTATTACCTTTCTTCCATTAGGAATAATTTCTCAAAGAAACTTTGCCAAACCTCCTTTCAAACCTTCCATGTCTTTCCTCAAATCTTTAATATTCACTTCTAAACCATACAAATTAGATTCCACGCCATCCATATTAGCTACCATGCCATTCATCTTAGCTTCCATGCCTTTCCTTAAACTATCCATCTTAGCTTCTGTTACTTTTTGAGAGAGTGAAATTTCTTGTACTTGGTCTCAGAATTTGGATATATTGTGCTGCATTTCTTCCTCTTCTTCATGAGTCATGGTAGAGATTTCAAGTTTTTTACCAAGTGTTTCTATTTTCTTTCTTCAGGGCATCAATTAATCATAATTATGCTTCACTATTCCCTTTGAATTAATTAAAATTAGTTTTTCAAACCAAAGTTACACAAATTTTTAAAAAGACTACACGCTTTTTTCCGTTTTGTAGGAGCTCAATATTGAATCTATTGTATCTCTGTAATTTTAGATCTCCAAGGTTGGAAATTTCATCCTATGGTAGCCCTCAAAGTCCTCTTTCCAACCCACTAACTCGGATCAAGATTGGATTCTTCAAGAAAGCTTTATTCCAAATATCCCACAATGACCTTATTATATACCTTTCCATCAGAGTGAACTTGTAAGAAGATCCACGTGTCACCATTTCGACCTTCAGACCTAGAAATCATAAAGCAAAAACTGCAATTCGTCCTCTTTCTGTAACTATTTACTAAATTTCAATCTGATGCACAGAGAGAAATTGATGACTACTCTCCCATGGTCACATGTTTGAGATATAATTCAGGATCCTACAAAAATGTTAGCTTCCATGGATCATATATCTAAAAATATAGCGAGACAAGGTTTGAAATTTGGACCCGAGGTTCATCAAGATTTCAGCTAACATGGGTTTTAATTTTAGCTTCTGAAACTTCATAGAAAATGTTTTATAGATACAATTCCACGATGACCTCTTTGAAGCAGTGAAGCCCTAGAATCCAAAACTTCGATACGAAATGTTATGCAACCACCTCACAAAAGGATAAGGAAGATAGATCAACAACTTCAAAATTAGCCTCTTTGAGGGGGAAACCTCCTTTAAATTACACAAGTGAAAATTTCTTCGATGATACAAATGACAACACCTCATTTCTATATATAGGAGTCTAAGGGGTCCCAATACAATCAGAGCCCATATAACACTAATATTGTAGGGGCACAACAATAACAATAGTGGCTTCTATGGGGCATAATAATAACAACATGGGGACTACATGCGCACAACAGTACAATAAGGGGGTTTCACTAAAAACAAAAAAGGGTTAAAATAGTAGTATAAGGACCTAACAAACTATGGATGAAACCATTAGGAAAGCCAAGTTATGTTTCAATTACAGAAAGAAAAAAGGGTGAAGTTCCAAAGGATGGGTATCAAAGAACCCTGATAGATTTAGTAGTGAGAGAAAGGGGTTTAAAAAGCCTACTTTTCTGAGAGTGTGCAAGCACAAAAATATAACATAAATTTTACTGAGCAGAAAAGTGTTGGGTAGAAAGGAGAATTTGTTACAGGAAACATAAATTTTAGTCATCCAATAAAACCACCTATTAAATGTTGGGGTTGTGGTGAAAATCACCTGTGGAGAGGTCACCCTCAAAATCCATAAAATAATAAGTAAACATTAAATAATAATAAGGAAACATTGATTGTAAATGATGTTGCTTGTAACATACCCATAATTAGCAATGCGTTGGAAGGAAGGTAGGAAGATCATCATTCAACCATGGTTGAAGTTCAAGGTAAAATATTTGATAAAATTTACTTGTACTTATAGATTGGGATCAACATTAATTTATTTTCTCCCTACTGTAGTTGAAAAATGTAATCTTGCAAAAGAAAAACAACATAAACATTGGTTACTACAGTTAGCCACAGGAACTAAGAGAAAAGTGACTGAAATTAGCAAAAACTATACTCTAAATCTTAGTGGAATGGATACCATACTCAATTTGAATATTTTACCTTTGGGATCTTATGATATCCTCATAGGTATGGACTATTTAGAAACACATAGTTATATTAAATTATTTGGAAAATTCCTTTACTTGTGTTGATGATAAAGGGGAAGCTTGCATGGATCAAGGAATTCCAAGAAAATTTTTGGTTAGACAAATCTTTGCAATATAAATGAAGAAGTATGTTAGAAAATGGTGTCAAATTTTCACTATCCAAGTACAAGATTTGTTCGAAAATAAATAGTAACCATAATTAGAATAATATATTATATTAGAGCAGTATAAGGATGGTTTCCCATATTAAATACGAGGACTTCCTCCAAGGAGGGATATTGAATTTACCATTGATCATATACATGGTGTTGTTTTAGACTCTAATGCCCCATATAGAATGAGTCTCCTTGAACTAATAGAGCTAAAGATTGAACTACAGTGATTCTTTAATAAAAAATACATAAGACCAAGTGTGCCTCATTGGAGAGCACCTGTATTTTTCTAAAAAATAAATATGGTACCTTGAGATTGTGCATAGACTATAGAAAAATGAATAAGGTGACCATCAAGAATAAGTATCCCTTGCCCAGAATGGATGACGTTTTTTATCAATTTAGAGGAGCTTTTGTTTTCTCTAAAATTAATCTAAGATTAGGATATCATCACACCATGATTAAGATGAGGACATACAACAGACAACATTCTCCATACTTTATCGACACTATGAATTTATAGTACATCCATTTGGGATGAATAATGCACCTGCTACATTCGTGTGCCTCATCAATACTCTACTAATACAATTTCTTGATAAATTCATAATTGTGTTTATAGACAATATTATGGTACACACTAAGATAAAAGAAGAGCATGACCAGCTTCTATAAATGTTCATTCAAACTCTAATAGATAATGAGTTGTATGTAAAATTCAACAAATGTTCATTCTACCATAAATGAATTCATTTTCTAGGACATGTATTATCAAAATAAGGGATTGTTGTTCATTCCGAAAAGATAAAATCAATAATGGAGTGGCCAATGCCCAAAAATGTAGAACTGAGATATTTTTTGAGTATCACAGGCTACTTATAGGTGATTTACAGAAGGATTCTCCAATCTTGCATACCTAATGACTAATCCATAAAAGAAAAGAATCAAATTTGAGTGGAGTCAAAAGTGTCAAGATAGTTTTGACAACCTAAAACTCCTTTTGACCAGGGATCTAATTTTAAAGTTGGTTGATCCCAATAAGGATTCCATGGTATGTATAAATTCAACTAAATAAGGTCTAAGAGGATTTTTGATGAAGGATGGTCGTGTTATATGTTATGAGTCTAGAAAACTAAAATAACATGAGGAAAATTATGCTACTCGTGATCTAGAATCAACAATCATTCATACATTCAAAATGTGGACACACTATCTAACATGGAGAATGTTTCAACTAAGGACATGTTGGACACCTAATCCTCAAGGGTTAGTGTGGAAGCCGAATGGACAAAAGGATTCCAAGAGACCTTGGGATGTGAATCCCAACGGTCACCACATGTACTATAAATGTATATCAAATTGTTAATAAAATTGAACTGCATGATTTATCTTTCCTATCTTTCTCGCTCCCCATGTGTGTTTAACATGGTATCAGAGCAGGCGTATTCTTGCCGTGCATAATTAATTTGAGCCATTTGTTTATGGCCTTTTTATGCAGTTTATTTCTGCCATATTCTCTACCTCATTGCCCATGAACGTTCCTGAAATAAGTGTTGTCCATTCTTCTCTGTGCATTATTCCCTGACCAGCTCTCTTCATCCTGACACCTCTGTTATTTTCCTGTCATTATTCTCTGCTTTCTGCATCGAATAGTTTGGTGTGTGCGTACGTTGCTCTAGCGCTATAATGAAGTGACCGTTGGGATTCGCGTGATGACTATTGACTGTTAATGCAATGCCCATGGATGATTTTAAGCTTCGTTGTATGGCAGAGACCAAGTTCTGTGGCGTGCCTACATCTCAACTTATATAGTTTAGATCAAAAAAAAAAAAATTCCGCTGCTCGAGGTCTGCGTATCAATCCCTATAGTACCGCCTTTGTTTCCTGTGTGCTATAGTACCGCCTTTGTTTCGTGTGTGCCTCTGCCTGTGGTTAATCGAACTCGGGGCATCTTGAGTGGAGTTTTAACTTTCCGCAGACTTCTAAATCACCAATATATTCATCCATCGTCAAATACTTCAACTCATGGGAACACTCAATGTGTTGCTGTGCCAATCCTAGTAACCTACACACAATTTAGCAAAATGCCTGATCTTTTCCCAAAAAAAACCTACATTGGTTTACCAGATCATTTGATCTTCAAATTTTGGATTGATGCATATTATTGAGGATTAATTATAGAGGACAAAAATTTTGATGAACCATGCATGTAGACAACAACAGCATATGCTGGCACAGGTGCAGCATTTACAAATGTTGTTGACAACCCCATAAGGGCTCCGTCAGAGTAGCCATTAGGTCAGGGACGTCTGACACAGAAATTAAGAAAAGCGGCATCAATGAATATTTGAAGACCTCCAAGAATGTTGTTGTTGTTCTTAATGAATAATTGCTACTGTAAAGAGTCATTTACACTGCTGCTGCTACCGAGAAAATGTCTATTTGACCAAATGAGGCACCACGCTCAACAAGTTGTAGTAGAACTTGGCCTTCAGCTCGATATTCATCATAAGGTCGGAGAACATGGTCTCCATTAATTGCCCGAGGAAGCCTGTAACCACGTAGTTGTTCCTCACACGTTATCGCTGCAGTAATTTTCATCCTCATTGCAATAACATGAATCATGATATGCACATGATTTAGTTAAGTGTTTTTGAACGGTGGACACCATCTTTTTCACCGGCTAAGGCCACGATATTTTGTGAAATTATTGGCGTCGTGGTTTTGTGTTAGTTTTTGTGTCAAGAGGTATACCAAGCGGATGCTCTCCGGGTTTAGGTTCTTTGAGTTGCAAGGACTATTTTTCGGCATACAGGGTCACTCTCTCTGTTTATGTACTTGTCTCCTTCGTCCATTTCTTCAACACATCCAGGCGTTTACTCTGTTGAATTTCTCGCTCTCTTTTGGATATTAATTCTGCTGGTTTCTCCCACACACTGGGGATTTTTTAATAGATCTCGAGGTTTGCACTGATACTCCGCATCCATATCTGGGCGGGGCGGCCTTAATTCCACCACACATCAATCAACAGATGCCCACACGGCTTAGCGTATTGGCTGCAACAGATGCCCATAGGGCGGCCTTAATTCCAGCACACAACTTGGTATTGGTACTACTCTGAGCCATGTATTAATAGGATGGAATGAGGCTATGGGTATGACAACTTCCAATCCTCCGTGTCATTCACTTGGCCTTTTATCAAAACAACAAAATATCTTCTTGTGCCATCGACTGTCAACCCGCTTGAACGAATTGTGAATGAAGAAGGGCGTGGGAACTAAATACATGTTGATGCTATAAAGGGCCCGCTCTCCAACTCTGGAGACCCACCAAGTGGCGGGAGGTTGAGTAGAATGGTGACGCAGTAGCAGCTATACAGTCTTTGCTTCAATGATAAAGCTCATTTTCGTCTTCAAATAAGATTGTAAACTCAATAAATCTAGTTGCATTGTATCCAAGAAGCTTGCAAAAGGGGCAATTTAAAAAAAAACGAAGTTGTGCTGTTTCCTACGTGTATATGAGTGTTTGAGTGTAACTATAATGAGATGATTTGTTTATGTTCGATGATCTTTTGAACAGTGAAATGGTTTGGTAGCGCTCGAGAAGGCATAGAGATCACAAGAAGATATGCATTGATTTGATTCCTAATTTGTTGGAAGTTAAATTCTCAGGTGAATTGAAGAAAATTCATTTTTGAGTGAGTAGTCTGTTTTCCGAATATCACCATTCTGTGTGCTGAATCTATTGCAAGTTGATTGATTTGAAGAGCAATTGGTGTCCATCTTTTCCTCATTGTTTTACTATTTTTTGAGGATTAAAAATGGCTCCAATTAATGCAATATTAGAGTTAGTGGACAATCTAATACTCTCTACTATGGATAAAACAGTCAAAATCAGCAAGGATTTTCTCACCAATATTCAAACTTATTTGCAAAATGCACAAGAAAAGATCGATTTTTTGCAGCTTAAATCACAGCTACAGCAAGAATAGCTACATCAAAATAGACACCATTCTGAACCTGTTCTTGTTCAGAACATTGAGATAACCACCCATCAGCAGCATGTTAATAATGTTATAGTTCATTCAGATAAAGCAGCAGTTGTACATGCAGATGCAGAAACTCAGTCTGCACTTCTCAAGCCCATCATCAAACCTTGGGAACAGCTTGTCCACAACAAGAACAGAACAGGTCTTGGTTATGACAAGGACTTGTCCTTTCATATCCCAGACTACTCAAAACCCATTCAGTTTCAGAGTGCTGGATTCATTCATGACAGTTCACCTTCTCCTCATGACAGTTCAGCTCCAGCTGTTCCAGACTCTGCACCTCTTCCACAGCAACAACAACAAAAGATTGTGAAATGCCAACACTGTTATCGAGTTGGCCATCTGAAAGATCATTGTTTTGATCTTCATCCATGTAAGCACTGTCATAAAACCAGTCATTCTTCACACATATGCTTCAGAAAAAAGCGTCCTGCAAGAACAAAGATTCATCTAGGATGGATCGCTTCTTGGCAATGGGCATCAACAGCCAAGAAGATATTCCAAACACATGGTAGAACTTGTTCTAGAATATTGAACAGTCTTGCAGTTGAGTTTTCTCCATCATCCCACCTTGTATCTGATAGGGGGGCAAATGATGGTCATCTACAAGCTTCAAAGTCACATCAAGCAAGCCTGAGCCACAACCTGCCACACCAATTTCAGAATTGTAGCCAGAGACAAATATTCTCGTGAACATGCCTTCAGTTGGCAATTTCGGACACTTCCTCTAGCAGAAGACTTCAGCTTCTTGCCAGCTTTGGAAGAGTTCCGGGAACAAAATTGAGAACACTTCCTCTAGCAGAAGACTCCAGCTTCTTGCCAGTTTTGGAAAAGTTCCAGGAATTGCATTAAGCATTCCAGAGTTGTTGGTCATCCTTAAACCATCACAGGTTGAGACTTCCCTTTTCAGGTTGAAGTTTTACCTTTTATGCGGGGTGAGACCTCCCTTTTATGGTTGAAGGTTTCCCTCTTTAAAACAATAGGATCACTTCCTCTAGCAGAAGACTTCAAGCTTCTTGCCAGTTTTGGAAGAGGTCGCGGGAACTGCACTAAGGTTCTAGTGTTGGTTGTCATCCTTTAACCACCAGCCTTTATACCAACATTTATAGAGCACATTCAGCCTAGTTGTGGCAATGCATTTTTGCACTTTTGTATACAGCTCTATTTTGGACTCCTACATAAGCCTTCGTATTAAGGGGGGAATGTTGGACACCTAATCCTCAAAGGTTAGTGTGGAAGCCGAATGGACAAAAGGAGTCCAAGAGAACTTGGGATGTGAATCCCAACGGTCACCACATGTACTATAAATGTATATCAAATTGTTAATAAAATTGAACTGCATGATTTATCTTTCCTATCTTTCTCGCTCCCCATGTGTGTTTAACATGACATATAATGTTAGTCTCGAGTGTTTATTTGATCAACCTAATTTAAATTCTAGACATGCAAAATGGTTAGCATTTATTAGTGAATATGATTTTGAGATTACTCACATGAAAGGAAAATAAAAAAAGATAGTTTATGCCTTAAGCAGAAAACTTAATCATATTTGTGCTATATAAACAATAAGTTGGTCAACAAACTTAATAAAACAAATCAAAACAACTACAAATTATGATTCAAAGTCTTTAAAAATCAAAGAAAAAGTGAAAAAGATTGAAAATCTGGATGAGGAGAAACATGCTTTTTTAGTTAACAACCAATATTTATTGTTGCTACAAGGCATAATTTATATACTTGATGATGTAAATTCGAAATTTTTTGTCTTAGAGGAGGTGCATCAAATACCAACAATTTTTCATTTTGGTTATAAGAAGTTGATCATTGTACTAAAAAGATATTTTTATTAGCCAAATATAGCAAATGAGATAGCTAAATATGTAGTTTGATGCCTAAGTGCCAACAAGTTATGACATGTCATCAACATCCTACTTCATTGTGCAACCACTACCCATTAAGAGTGTAAGTGGGAGACCATTTCAATGGATTTCACTAGATTACCAAAGACAAGGAAATAACATGATTCCATTATGGTTATGGTTGACAATGTCGAAAAATCATCACACTTCATTCCAATCAAATCCACTTTTAACGCTATAAATGTTGAAGAAATATTCATGAGGGAAAATTTCAAGATTCATGTGATACCTAAGGTTGTCATTTCAAATAGGAATGCAAGCTTGACATCCAAATTTTTGAAAGGATTATTTGAAAATTTTGGAATAAAGTTATATTTTAGTACACCCTACCATCCTAAAACTTATTGTTGAACATAAAGGACCAATCAGATTTTAGAGGATATGATAATGATGTAGGTAAAAGATAAACAGACTAAATGGGAGGATTAACTGCACTTAGCATAATTTTTATACAACAATGGATATCAAATTAACTTAAAAATGAGCCATTTTCGAAGTCATGTATGGAAACCTACCAATAATACCCTTATGTTGAGACCACCTTGAAGACAAATTAGTACTAGGACCACACATGTTAATGGAAATGGAAGAGATAGTTAAGTAAGTTAAACAAAACTTGCAAAAAAACCCAAGATCATTGGAAAAGTTATGCAAACCTAAAAATAACTCAGAAATAATTTAATGTGGGAGATCATGTGTATTTAAAATTCAAGCCTAAGAAGACTACACTTACACTTGGTAATTGTACTATAAGTTGTAGCCTAGATATTGTGGACCCTTTAAGTTGTTAGCGATAATTGGACCTGTTTCTTATCAACTAGTCCTAACAGCCAACATTGAAATTCATAATGTATTTCATATTTCACTATTGAAAATGTATATATATAATCAATCTCATTTAATTGATTAGCATGTTGTATAGGTGGAATTCTTATCAACTAGTCCTAACAGCCAACATTGAAATTCATAATGTATTTCATATTTCACTATTGAAAATGTATATATATAATCAATCTCATTTAATTGATTAGCATGTTGTATAGGTGGAACCAAAAGGAGAGTTCCTAGCAAAATCACTGTATATTCTAGAATAGAAGGTACTTACACACCAGAATAAAGGCATAGCATAGTTGAAGGTTCACTTCAGAGGAAGCAACCCTAGAGTTGGAGGATGCTTTTAAGGACTCTTATCCTTCTTTGTTTTGATGAAAACTAGCATGAGTTTCCAGGGAGAAAGTGGTGATTGGACATCAGAACATTGTCAAATTTAAGTGGGGGAGGATGTGATATCCCTTACCTTAATGATTTGATTGTAATTAAAGGTGTATATTTTTAATTTTAGTTAAATATGCTACATTTATAGATAGAAAAATATTTTAATTAGCAGAAATCTATTGCTAATGATGGTTTTCTATAAAGTTGTAATTTTCTTTTACTTTTTAAATAAAGAGAAACCTTGAAAATTAATGGCTAAGTACATATGGCTGACCTAGGAAAAAGATGCAATTTAATTATGAAAATTTATTATTTTTATCCATAAGAAATTCCTAAGAATGTAATTTGGGTGAGTAGATTTAATTATGAAATTATCATATTTTCCAATTAATGTTTCCTAGAAGACATGAAGTTATCCTAGAAAGTGGGAAACAATAGCTCATAAATAAGAAAACAACTACTTGCCAGATGTTGGTGAGGTCGTGGTAGTTATTAACCAACAAAAGAGTGGTAGATGGATAATATCTATGAATTTTCGTGCTTTTATTTCATAATTATGGGAAGAATAAGTTGAAAGAGACTCAAGACAAGCAAGAAGGAATAGAGAAAAGAATTGCAAGCCTAGTTTCTCAAGTGGACAGTAATTTGTTGTGTAACACTGGAAAGAGCCACATATTTAGATATCAATTTCCTAGGCATTTATTTAAATCGGTAATTCTAGCTGTATTATTGGTTTTTTTATTCCTGGAAACAAAAATTGTTTATAAAATCCTTTTTTAGATTTATCTAAACTTGCTGTATATATTGGAAAAATATTATTATAGAAAAAATTTAAATTCTTGAATGTGTACAGAAGAAAACATGTTTTAACTTTCTAAAGTTTGATTGTTAAAAATACATAGAAAAATGAGAAAAGAAATTTTTAAGCCAAATAGCATCTTACATATGTACATAAAACACTTGCAGGTGTACATCATTTTATAAATAGTAGTTTTCCTTCTATAGAAATAATGTACAATACAACAAAGGACATACAATTAGAAAGAGAAAAATTTCAATTATTTATATATAATTGAGAACCAATTCTCATTGTAAATTATAGGAATGACATTGATATATATGTGTTATATATGTGTATGTGTGTTTACATTAGTTATATAGTAGAGTAATAATAGGTCACTGGTTTTAGTGAGAAACATATCTCTGGAATTAATTACATTTGTGTGTAATGAAAAATATATAGGTGTTATGTATATATAACTATAAACATGAGGCTACCCCTTTGAAGAGATTATAAAGGAAGGAAAATATCATTACATGAAAAAGAAGAATAGTAAAATTGATGAATAATTTTACATACGATGAATGTTGTATGTACCTTACAAAGAATTTGAAAGGCCAAGAAAACAAATTTATGATAAACACGGATTTTATATAAAAGCCTTGAAATCGAAAATTTGCCGAGAAGGTAAAAAAAGAATAGAAATTTATAGCAAAATATTACATAAATAACCATTTAAATTAAGGAAAAGTATAACTACATTAGAAATATTGAGTCATAGCTTCAGACCGTTCCAACTTTTTATATTGGAGAGAATTTGGGAAAATTTCTCTGAAGAAACTAAATAATAATAAAAATATAAGTACGACATATTCATTATGCCTATAATTTGTTCTCATCCAGAAAGATACATGATAATGGTGTCCTCTCCAGGACATAATATAATAAAACTAAAAAGACTCGAGAAAGAATCAAAAGCTCAAATAATAATAAAAATATAAGTACGACATATTCATTATGCGTATAATTTGTTCTCATCCAGAAAGATACATGATAATGGTGTCCTCTCTAGGTCATAATATAATAAAACTAAAAAGACAAAGAATCAAAAGCTCGAGGAAGAAAATCTAGACAACCGACCTGAAACATAAATATAAGAGTTCAATGAGTATTGAAAGGTGGATGTAAAATGCATCTTTTCAAAATTAATTCTTCGTTACTAAAAATATTAGTACCTCTGCCAAACAAGGTACCAAGGACTGTTTGTTACTGTTATGTATTAAGTGATGAATAGAAGAAAAAACAAACATTCTTTTTTAGGGGATAATTTTACCTGTACATATCGAGAATAACCCTTTCATGTCTTCTTATCTGCACCAAAATATGCCAAAGTAAGTCGAAAAGTCGAATGAAATATTGTACATGAGTAAACCCTATCACACTTATTAAAAAAGTGAAAGTAGGCTAAAAATCCTCTTCATTAGAGAACGACAAATTTTGTTCATGCATAATAACTAGAAGTGAACTGTTACTTTGAATGTACATAAAAGGAGAAATCAGAAGGGAAGGGTTTATTTTAACAGTAAAGAAACTAGGTTATAATAAAATGAATTCAAAATGTATGAATAGTTCTTTTATTTAGAATTAAAATCTATATTAAGACCCCAACAATGCCTAAACAAAAATCTTACAAGGACTGACTTAGGAAGCAGATTCGAGAGGACGATAAATAATAAAAACCTTGAATATTTTATGTATGGATTTGAATTAAAAATAATAGTACCAAGACTAGATAAGAAAGTGAAATTTCAAAGTATAAAATCTCTTTTAGGAGATGTGATATAACTAACCAACCATAAATAACCTCAAAATCAGAATTCAGAAACTTGTAAGAAAATTATTTTGAAAACAAATTAAGTCGACAAATACACGGCCACACAGAGAAAATAAATAGCAAGACTTATTCCAAGGAGGGATATTGACTTTATTACTGATCTTATACCTGGTGTTGTTTCGGTGTCCAACACCCCATATAGAATGAGTGTCTTTGAACTAACCAAGCTAAAGATTCAACTACAGAAAGTCTTTGGATAAAAATTACATAAGACCAAGTGTGTCCCATTGGGGAGCACCAACAATTTTTATAAAAAATAAAGATGCTATATTGAGATTATGCATAGACTATAGACAACTGAATAATATCAGCATCAAGAATTATTATCCTTTGACCATAATATATGACTTGTTTGATCAAGTTAGAGGAGCTTCTATTTTCTCTAAAATTAATCTAAAATCAGGATATCATGATATCAGGATTAAAGATGAGGACATAAAAAAGACAACATTCTGCACAAGCTCTCAGTGCTATGAATTTATAGTACTTCCTTTTGGGCTGACTAATAGACATGCTACATTCATGTGCCTCATGAATACTATTAATACCATTTCTAGATAAATTGGTAATTGTCTTTATAGATGATATTATGGTATACTCGAAGATAAAAGAAGAGCATGACCAACATCTACAAATGATCCTTCAAACTCTAAGAGATAATGATATGTATGCTAAATTCAACAAATGTTCATTTTATCATATACAAATGATTGTTGTTGATTTTAAAAAGATAAAATCAATAAAGGAGTGGCTAAGGTCCAAAAATGTAAAATTAATATTCTCTAGTATTTCATAGTATAAAAGGATTTTGAGTGGCTACTATAATTTATTTATAAAAGGAATCTCTAATATTTCATACCCTATCACTAATCTACAAAAGAAATATATCAAATTTGAGTGAATTCAAAAGTTTCAAGATAGTTTTGACAAACTAAACCAACTTTGGACAGCAACTCCAATTTTAAATTGGTGGATCCCAATAAGGGTTCCATGGTATGTACATATGCAAGTAAAGAAGGTCTAGGAGTATTTTTTATACAAGATGCTCATCTTATCTATTATGAGTCTATAACACTGAAATAACATGAGAAAAATTATGCTACTCATGATCTATAATCAACAAAGTCACTCACACATTCAAAATGTGGAGACACTATATGATAGGGAGAAAGTTTCAGTTAAGGACAGATAATGTTAGTCTGAAGTATTTATTTCATGAACCTAATTTAAATCCTAGAGAAACAAGATGGTTAATATTTATTAGTGAATATTATTTTGAGATTACTCACATCAAAGGAAAGGAAAACAAGAGAGTTGATTCCTTAAGAAGAAAACTTAATAATATTTATGCTACAACAACAATAAGTTGGACAACAAACTCAATAAAATAAGTCAAAAAACTGCAATTTCTTATTCAAAGTATCTTAAAATAAAAGAAAAAGTGAAAAAAAATGAGAAATTGGATGAGGGGAAAGATTATTTTTCAATTAACAACCAAGATTTATTGTTCTTGAAAGAATAATTTATATACTTGATCATGTAAATCTGAAATTTTTGTCTTAGATGAGCTACATAAAATACCAACAGTTTATTGTTTTGGTTATAAGAAGTTGCTTGTGGTATTAAGAAAAGATTAAGACTTTTATTGGTGAAATATGAAAAATGAGAACTAAATATGTAGTTAGATTTCTTGAGTGCCATCAAGTTAAGGAATCTCATAAACATCCTACTTTCTTGTTGCAACCACTACCTATTACAAAGTGTAAATGGGATAGAATTTCAATAGATTTCACTTGATTGCCAAAAACATGGAAACAACATGATGCCATTATGGTTGTGGTTGACAAGCTCAGCAAAGACACACACTTCATTCCAATAAAATCCACTTTTAAGGCCATAAATCGTAAAGAAACCTTCATGAGAGAAATTTTTTCATGATTCATAGGATACCTAAGGTTGTGATTTCAGATAGGGGTGAAACCTTAACATCCAAATTTTGGAAAGGTTTATTTGAAAATATGGGAACAAAGTTAAATTTTAGTACATCCTACCATCCTCAAACTAATGGTCAAATAGAAAGGACCAGTGAGATGTAATAGGATATGTTATGGATGTGTGTAAAAGACAAACAAACTAAATGGGAAGATTAACTTCACTTAGAAGAGTTTTACTACAAAAACATGTATCAAACATCCTTAAAAGGGATGCCTTTTCAAAGTCATGTATGGGAGAATATGCAAAGTACCCCTTTGTTGAGACCATCCAAAAGAAAAATTGATACTAGGACTAAACATGTTAAAGGAAATGGAAGAGATAGTTATGTAGGTTAAGCTTAACTTGAAAACAACCCAAGATCATTAGAAAAGCCATGCAGACCTAGAAAAAACTTAGAAATAACTTAATGTGGGGGATCATATGTATTTAAAAGTCAAGCCTAAGAAGAGTACAATTAGACTTGGCAATTGTGCTAAGTTGTCTCCTAGATATTGTGAAACTTTTGAGGTGTTAGAGAGAATTGGATTTATTTCTTATCAACTAGCCCTAACAAGCAAAATTAAAATTCCTAATGTGTTTCATATTTCACTATAGAAAAGTTATATACATGATCCATCTCATCTAATTGGTCGACATGTTGTATGGGTGGAACCAAAAGGGGGGTTCCTAGCAGAGTTGAAGGTTCAATGGAAATATTTCACTCCATAAGAAGCAACTTGAGAGTTATAGGATGATTTCAAATAACCTTAAGCTTCTCTATTTTGATGAAAGCTAGAATGTGTTTCCAGGAAGAAAGTGGTGATTGGACACTAAGGCAATGTCAAATTTAAGAAGGACCTGTAGCTTAATGATTTAATTGTAATTGAATTTACATAGGTTTACTTTTAGTTAAGTATGCTACATTGATAGATAGATAAACATGTTTAATTATCAGTAATATATTACTGATGATGGTTTTATGTGAAGTTGCAATTTTGTTTTATTTTGTAAATAAAGACAAATATGGGAAATTAATGTCTCATTACATATGGCTAAAATAGGAAAAAGTTGTAATTTAATTATGAAAAGTTATTATTTTTATCCATGAGCAAGTCCTAGGAATCCAATATGGGTGATTAGATTTAATTATGAAATTATCATATTTTCCAATTAATGTTTTCTAGAAGATAGGAAGTTGTCCTAGAAAGTGGGAAACAAGAGCTCATAAATGAGCAAACAACTATCTAGCACCTATTGATGAGGTGAAGGAAGTTATAAACCAGCAAGAGAGTGATAGATGGATAATATATATGAATTTTTGTGTTTTTGTCTCATAATTCTTAGAAGCATAATTTGGAAGAGACTAAAGAGAAGAAAGAAGGAAGAGAGAAAAGAATGGTAAGCCTAGTTTGTGTCAAGGTTGGGAGGAGCCATGTATTTGTGTCTCAGTTGTTTAAAATTTTCCCTCTCAGAGATATCTAAACATGTTGTATACATTGACAAAAAATTATTATAGAAAAAAAAAAAAATCTTGAATCTATACGGATAAACAAGAAAATGTGTTTTATTTTTCTAAAGCTTGATTGTTAAAAATAGATAGGAAAATAAGAAAAGAATTTTCGAAGCCTATTAGCATCATACTAATGAACATTAAACATTTTTTTGGTGTACATCATTTTATAAAGATTAGTTTTCTTTCTATAGAAAAAATGTACAATACAGATTTACTAGAAACAAAGGAAATAAAATTAGAAAGAGAAGAGAAATGTTTCAATTATTTATATATAATTGAAAGAGAAATTATCATTTTAAAATATAGGAATGGAACTGATGTGTGTGTGTTTTTACATTAGTTACATAGTAGAGTAATAATAGGTTTCTAGTTTCAGTGAGAAACTTATCACTGGAATGAACTATATTTGTATGTAATGACAAATATATCAGTAAATAAATACAAGCACCACGCTACACCTTTGAAGAGATTATAAAGGAACACCTTTGAAGAGATTATAAAGGAAGGAAAATATCATTACAGGAAAAAGAAAAATAGCAGAACTGATGAATAGTTTTACCTAAAATGAATATAGTTTTTACCCTTACAAAATTCTTTGTAAGGGAAAGAAAACAAATTTATGTTAAACATAAATTTTATATAAAAGTTCTGAAATCCAAAATTTTGTTAAGGCAAAGAAAATTTTCAGAATAGAAATTTATAGAAAAAGGTTATATAAATAACTATTTAAATTAAATATATATATATATATATATATTATATATATATATATATAGAACTAACTCCATTACAAAATATTGAGTCATAGTTTCTTACAGTTCCAAGTTTTATATTGGAGCGCCTTTGGGAAAAATTCTCCAAAGAAACAAAATACTAATAAAAATAGAAGTACAACAGATGCATTATGCCTATGATGTGTTCTCATCTAGAAAGAGACATGATAATGGTTTCATCTCTAGGACATAATATAGTCAAACTAAAAACACTGGCGAAACCATCACGAGCTAAAGTGATATAAGATAGACCACTCACTTGGAACAAAATATAAGAGTTTGATGAGTATTGAAAAGTCGATATACACTGCATATTTTTTAAATAAATTCACTGTTACTAGCAATATTAGTACCTGTTCCAAAGAAGGTACGAATGATTGTTTTTTACTGATATGTATTAAGGAATGAATGGAAGTAAAAACAAATAATTTTTTAAGGGATAATTTTACCTATAAATATTGAGAATAACCCTTTCATGTCTTCTTATCTGCACCAAAATATGTCAAAGTAAATCAACAAGTGGAATAAACTATTTTACATGAGTAAACCCTATACACAGTTATTAAAAATCTGAAAGTAGAATAAAAACCCTCTTCATTACATAACGACAAATTTTGTTCATGCATAATAACTATAAGTGAACCCTTACTTTGAATGTACATTAAATAAGAAATAAGAAGGGAAGGATTTAATTTACCGGTAAAGAAATTAGGATAGAATCAAAAGAATTCAAAATGGACGAACTATTATTTTATTTAGAATTAAAATCCTATCCTATAGAAGCACCCCAATAGTGCCTAAACAAAAATGTTAAACGGACTAACTTAGGTAGTAGATTCCGGAGCACGATAAAATAATAAAAACCTTAAATACTTGGTGTTTGATTTGAATTAAAAATAGTACGAAAAACAGAAGAAAGTGAAATTTCAAAGTAGAAACACTCTTCTTGGAGAGGTGATATAAATAACAAACGATAAATAACCTCGAAATCCGAATTCAAAACCCTGTAAGAAAATTATTTTGAAAAAAAATTATGTCTACAAATATTTTTGTGGCCATAGGATGAACTATTACCTGTAGTGCCAAAAGTGCCAAATGGAGATGTGAAAACTTTGAAACCTTTTCCAGAGGAAGAATCAAAGGAATATTCACCAAATTAGAAACCCATAAAAAGGAGTTAGGATGGTATTCTTCTGAATACCCTAATTTTTTCTAGAGAAACCCCAAAAAAAATGCAAAATGGCAAATACAATAGCATAATTCTTTATTTATACCCTAATACATATGTAAATTCAAACCTGGATGAATTAATGCATGACCGAAAAATAATACAGCTATTATAGAAAGCGATTACAATGAGTTTACCTTCTCCAATGGGAGAGTTAATGTGGAGTAAATCCAAAAAACAAATCGACAATCAATTCAGTGTGACATTTGTAGGGAAAATCGAATCAAAAGGAAATACTTAGTACAAAACCCTAACTACGAAGCAACGTATCTGGCAGAAACCCTCCATCACAATGAAAGATAGAACTGTGAGGTAGTTTTTAGGTTACACCGAAACCTAAAACAATTCCATACCATTGATCAAATGAGGAACAATGCCAACCATTGATTGAGGTAGGTCAACGTACAACATTATGGCTACTCTCGATGAAGGCCATGTATACAATCGAATACTCCAGAAATAATTCGTAAACCAAAACCCTACCCTATATAAACAAAAGTGATCGAGCCCGTTAAATCAAAATACCACATTCGTTATAGAAAAATGAGTTCGAACATTCAAAATGGTTTAAGAGTGACCACAAATGTATCAAATATAACTAAAATTCTCCCAAATCGAAGCCAGGAGGTGTATACTTCCCGAGAGTTTCATGTTTATATAATATAAGCTGTTAGGAGGTAACAAATAATAATATATGGCGAATGAAGCCAAACTATAGACATATTTACAGTGTCTATATGTCTATGCGATGAGTCGAAAGAAAATAACTGGACTCTAGCGTTAAACACGATATTTGATGTTTTGGATATAAAAGGAAAACAAATAACCAATGTTTTGGATATAAAAGAAAAACAAGTAACCAATAACCCTTATTAGTAAAATAACCAATGTATTGGATATAAAAGGAAAACAAATAACCAATGTTTTGGATATAAAAGAAAAACAAGTAACCAATAACCCTTATTACTAGGAAGGTATTTCCACTCAATGTTAAACATGACTCTAGCGTTAAACACGATATTTGATGTTTTGGATATAAAAGGAAAACAAATAACCAATGTTTTGGATATAAAAGAAAAACAAGTAACCAATAACCCTTATTAGTAAAATAACCAATGTATTGGATATAAAAGGAAAACAAATAACCAATGTTTTGGATATAAAAGAAAAACAAGTAACCAATAACCCTTATTACTAGGAAGGTATTTCCACTCAATGTTAAACATGATATTTGATGTTTTAGATATAATAGAAAAACAAATAACCATTAACCCTTATTAGTAGGAAGGTATTTCCATTTAAAGTATAGTTTAATAAAATAAGGGATTGCAACATCATTTTTGCGGATGCCGATCATTATCAAGTGAATGAAATTCAGGCAGGGATAGAACTTTGGAAGATTTAGTTCGATATTATTGGGAGAAGTCCCATACATTGGATCAATTCGTTAACAAGATATAGTAACAAATGCACTTTCTGTAAATATAATTGGATTCTCTTACTCTCTGGGTTTTCATAATCGACGTTAGTTAAACACATATTTGATGTTTTGGATATAAAAGGAAAACAAATAACCAATGTTTTGGATATAAAAGAAAAACAAATAACCAATAACCCTTATTAGTAAGAAGGTATTTCTACTCTAGTGTTAAACATGATATTTGATGTTTTGGATATAAAAGAAAAACAAATAACCATTAACCCTTATTAGTAGGAAGGTATTTCCATTTAAAGTATAGTTTAATAAAATAAGGGATTAATGTTCAAGATATTAAAATCAGAGGTTGTCCTTTCGGACAAACGAACCCTTTTCCTTTTAGGTAATTAAAGAGTTACCATTAGTTGGTTAGAAAAACTTTCCTCTTGAAAAATATACAGATTTGTACGAGGATATAACATGTCTATTTATCAACAAATGAACATTATTAACATGATATTTGATGTTTTGGATATAAAAGAAAAACAAATAACCAATAACCCTTATTAATAGGAAGGTAATTCCATTTAAAGTATAGTTTAACAAAATAAGGGATTAATGTTCAAGATACTAAAATCAAAGGTTGTCCTTTCGGACATACGAATCCTTTTCCTTTAGGTAATGAAAGAGTTACCATTAGTTTGTTAGAAAAAAATTTCTCTCGAAAAATATACAGATTTGTGCGAGGATATAATATGTCTATTTATCAACAAATGAACATTGTTATAATGGTACTCAAATATTCTAAAAATTGAAGATGGTCGATATAACCTTTAAACACTATATTTGATGTTTTGGATATAAAAGAAAAGCAAATAACCAATAACCCTTATTAGTAGGAAGGTATTTCCATTTAAAGCATAGTTTAATAAAATAAGGGATTAATTTTCAAGCTATTTAAATCATAGTTTGTCTATTTTGACATACAAACCCTTTTCTTTTAGGTAATTAAAGAGTTATCATTAGTTGGTTAGAAAACTTTTCTCTCGAAAAATATACAGATTTGTACGAGGATATAATATGTTTATTTGTCAACAAATGAACATTGTTATAATGGTACTCAAATATTATAATAATTGAAGATGGTCAACATAACCTTAGAAGTTGGTAATGTTGTTTATATATATATATATAATATATTTATATATATTAAAAAACAAGTATGGTGTAATTGAGAGCCTTTATAGAATAACTTTACAATACATGATTGTTAAATCTACTTCATTGTGGAGGTACTATTATCTCCATAGAATTTACAAAAAACCAAAAAATCAACTCTGGTTCTCTAAAACCCCTAGCATACTCCAAAAAATAGACAATCTGGGCAGGCATTATGAAATTACAAAGAAAACCAAATATACTAACATACTTCATATCCATTGAGAGTAAGAAGATGAAATGGGAGTGGAGTCCCTATAGCTCGAAACAATAGGTGCAACAATATCAAATTTACATATCAGATGCCCTTCTACATGGTCCAACCTTACATCGAGCCTATCCATGGAGAATCATTGGGCCCTCAATATCATTTTGATATCATCTAGTGAAGACAACATGTTATAGCTCTCCCTTTGTTTTGTCTTTCAATAGTAGACCAAGCAAATTCTTCAACTACGAGTGAAGCACTATAAAATTGAGGTATTGCTTTTTTGATCCCCTTGTTTGGCTAGGGTAAGGAACCCAACAAGAAAACTCCTCAATTATCTTAGAATATGAGTGAGATTTCCTCTCAGCCTCCGCCTAGGTTTCTAGTTTCTCAATTTCACAACATTGAAGTATGTTGTTGTTAAATGTTAGGTGAAAATCCAAGCCCCACATTACCCCGGTAGACTGTTGCATCCACCACCCCTCTTGCATCACATATGTTGCCTTAGAGGTATGGAAGGTAGGAGGGGTTCTATTCTATATAAATAACCACAAACGACCACAACCATGACCTCATAAGGGTAGTTCCTTGACATAACACAAATAGACTATCAATTGACTAGATGGCCAATGTTATCAATAGGCAAGAGATGCTAGAATAAACCAATAGAGGATCCACAATGCTCAAGCATTCAAAAAAATATGACTCGTCCTCCCTTCCAACCCACTAGAAACTCAAGATTCAGATGAAGATATAGCCATAAACAACCCTAGATACAAGACATTTCGCGGTTAAGCTTAGCTAAATTGAACCGGGATGAAAACACTTGATAAATCAACTTAGAATGTCCAGGCATGAGATGAAGCATACACTGACTAGATGTCACCACTACCTTCTCAAACAAAGATATGCCAGACCCATAACTTAATTTGACCAAAATCGCCCCAAACCCCAGCATAGCAAGAATCTCTAATAAATTGATTGGTACAAAACTAACATAACCATGAAGATTAGCAAGAAAATAAAGAAAAACTATGAGGATACAAGCTCAAACACCATGCATGTGTTACTCGTATTTGACCTTCGCCCACTACTTCTTTTAGACCCGAGAGCCCACTACAAAATTTCCTCACGCTGATAGAGTTTCCCCTCTCATCCCTCCTTCATTGACCTCATAGAATTAAAACTAACCACCCACATTAGTGGACCTCCCTCTACACATTAACTTATTAATCACACTAGTAGAAAGGCAGTTGATAACTCAACATCAACTCTTGCGCAAACACCCTCTCAAACCACCAAATTTATGGAATACTCCATCCATCCTCTATGACAATAAATAACCATCTATGGGACTACATGTAGTTGCATTCTAGGGTGAAGCCACTCCCCCTACTCTTTAATGTGCATCACTTCAGTACAATGGTGAAATCGATCCTTGATACCCGCTTCCAAACTATGCATTCACCCCCATCAAGGAGAGTAAATTATAACTTAGTTTCAAATTATTATTATTATTATTATTATTATTATTATTAATTTTTTAATTATAAAAAAAATTAATAATATATAACTTAAACATATATACATTTAAAAAAACATGCAACACCGTACTTAACTATAGCATCAGAACTTTACCATGAAAATTATCAATTTGGAAATAGGCTTTGTTCCAATACCATGGATCAATACCATAGCTTATCAATGCCACATGCCCAAAAAAGAAATAACTCATTCCATATGACATTTGTTTTCATTAATCGAATTAATTAAAATGACATAATTATTTTAGAGATAAATCTCAACCTTTGTTTTATGAATAGTACTACTAGCCTAGGTCTATCTTAATTCCGAATCTATCAGGCACTAAGAAGGATGAAATATCTCAAGGGGCAAACCTCTTTTTTGAGTGGAAAAATTCAAGAAAAGTTTGCACCTCGAGAGATTTGACCCTTCTCAGAGCTTGATACATCCAAACTTAAGATGGATCTAGCTTGGTTTCAGTAGTGTGTGGCCAAATGAAATCTAACGAACATATAATTAATTTGGTCAATAATATGTAAATTCATCTATATTAATATAATCATTTTAAATATGATAAATATGTCTGAGATTATTAATTTGGTCAATAATATGTAAATTCATCTATATTAATATAATCATTTTAAATATGCTAAATTAATCTCAGATTAATCTAGCCATTTAATTTTAAATTTTCTTAGCTATCTCCGATTTTTGAGATAATAAATATTGTTAATAACTTTAATGATGAAAACTTATGATTCTTTTTTTGAATGTAAAGTGACAATGTAATAGTGTTGAATGATAGAAAATGTGAATAATAAGAATATTGTCAACTATAAATTGTCTTCATTCTGATTAATATCAAACTATTTTCTTTTATTATTCTTATTCTCATCCTTCTTACTTTTGTCATCTTTTCATATCAATTGTAATCTTTTCATATTAATTATATGAAAAGTACAATTTAGATCATCAACCATTTAAATCCTTAGCTCGAGCTATTGTAGTAAACACCATACCTTGTCTCCCTTTCTCTCCAACATAATAGGTTGAATTACAATAACACTAAAATAATGTACATTGTCAATAATGTTTTGTGCTTATGCTGAAATCAACGCACAATGTTAATGAAATCACTTTAAAATCCATGTACCACCATACATCGAATCACATGAAAATAAAAATCAACATATACATTTAAATAAATCCATCTAATGCAAGCCATCAAATAAGATTAGAAAACAGTGTTTACACTCAAATCAATGCATCTAGTGCAAATAAGCAAATAATATTATAAACCAACATCTCCACTAAAATCAATGCATCTAGTTCAAGCAATCAAATAGGATTAGAAATCAACATTTACACTCAAACCAATGCATCTAGTGCAAGCAATCAAATAGGATTAAAAATCACTATCTACGCTGAAATCAATGCATCTAGTGCAATCAATCAAATAGGATTAGAAATCACCATCTACATTGAGATAAATGCATTTAGTGCAAAAAATCAAATAGGATTATAAATCTTCTACATTTAAATCAATGCATCAAGTGCAAGCAATCAAATATTAGTAGGAATCAACATCTACATTGAAATAAATGCATCTAGTGCAAGCAATCAAGTGGGATTAGAAATCACCATCTACACTAAAATTAATGTTGCATTTATTGCAAGAAATTAAATAGGATTATAAATCATAGACATTAAAATCAATGCATCTAGTGCAAGAAATATTCTTCTTTCTCTCCCTCCTTGATATATATCTATATATCCCTCTATCTCTCCTTCTTTGTCTCTCTATTTTAACCCGCGAGACACACACACACTCTCTCACTCCATATATATCAATCTCTCTATCCCTTCCTCCTTCTCTCCATCTCTCTCTTCTTCTCTCTCTTACCTTTCCATTTATATCTTTATCTCCCTTTGTCTCTCTATATCACCCCCAAAACATGCACTCTCTTTCTTAAATATATCTATATATCCCTCCCTCCTCCTCTCCTTCTTCCTCTCTCTCTCTCTTCCCCTTCTCTCCCTCTCCCTTGCTTCTATCTCTCTTTCCTCTATCCCTCTCTCTCTATCTTCCTTATCACTCGATCTTTCTTTCTCTCTCTCCACCTTTATCTCTCTATTTATTTCTTCTTACCTCCCTTCCCTCTCTGTCCACATTTATCTCTCTATTTATTTCTTCTTACCTCCCTCTCTCTCACCCTCCAACTCCATCTCTCTTTCCTTCCCTCTCTCCACTCTCTCTCTCTCTCTCTCTCTACCCCCAACTCTATTACTATGTCCCTCCCTCTCTCCTCTCTCTCTCTCTCCACCCTCCAACTCTATTATTATATCCCTCCCTCTCTCCTCTCTCTTTCTCTCCCCCATTCTCTCCATCTCTCCTCCTTTGTCTCTTTATTTCACCCCCAAACATACACACTCTCTCTATGACTCTCCCTTGTCACTCCCTCTCTCTTCTCTTCTCGCTCTCTACGTATTTCTTATTCCCTCCCTCTCTCCTTGTCTCTCTCAAGTCTCCTCTCTCATAATTCCTCTCTCTCCCTTTCTATCCTACCTCCCTCTCTCTTCCCAAATCTCTCTCTCTCTCTCTGCCCTCCAATCCTCTTTCTTCCCCATCACTCTCATCGTCTCTCTCAACTCTTGTCTCTCATTCTTCCTCTCTCTCCCTTTCTCTCCTACCTCACTCTCTCTTCCCCCATCACTCTCTCTCTCTCTTTCTCTTCCCTTCAATCCTCTCTCTTAACCCATCACTCATTCTCTCTCTCTCTCTCTCCAACTATGTTACTATATCCCTCCCCCTCTCCTTCTATCTCCTTCTCTCTATCTCTCCTTCTTTGTCTCTTTATCTCACCCCTAAACATACACACTCTCGCTCTAGCTCTCCCTTGTCATTCCCTCTTTCTCTCCACTTCTCACTCTCTATGTCTTTCTTCTTCCCTCCCTCTCCCCCCCTCCAATTCCATCTCTTTGTCCCTCCCTCTCTCCTCCTCTCTCACAATTCCTCTCTCCAATCCTTCCTCACTCTCTCTTTTTCTCCTACCTTCTTCTCTATTCTCCTATCTCTCTCTTTCTCTCTCTCCCCCTCTTCCCTCCAATCCTCTCACTATCTCACTCCCTCTCACCTTCTCTATCCCCCCCCCCTCCGCCTTTGTGTCTCCCTCTACCTCTCTCACTCATCTCCCCCTCTCTCTCCATTCCTCCTCTCCACTCTCTTTTAGTTTATCTCCATCTCTC